>WURS02472254.1:0-12982 GCA_011762765.2 Rhinocypha anisoptera
ATCCTGGCCTTCCAGGCTTTCCTGGTTGTCCTGGGCCGCCTGGACCTCCAGGCCCTCCGGGATAACCTGGTTGTCCTCCTATACCTCCTGGACCCCCTGGGCCTCCTGGATATCCTGGCCTTCCTGGTTTTCCTGGTTGCCCTGGTCCTCCGGGGCCGCCTGGACCTCCAGGACCTCCTGGCCCACCTGGGTATCCTGGTTGACCTGGCTGTCCACCAATACCCCCCGGGCCTCCTGGACCTCCGGGATAACCTGGTTGGCCTCCCACTCCTCCTGGACCCCCTGGGCCTCCTGGATATCCGGGCCTTCCTGGCTTTCCAGGTTGACCAGCCCCCCCTGGTCCCCCAGTTCCACCTGGACCGCCAGGATAACCTGGTTGACCAGGCTGTCCTCCTATACCTCCTGGACCCCCTGGCCCTCCTGGTCCTCCTGGTCTTACCGGTCCTCCTGGGCCACTTGGACCTCCTGGTCCACCTGGACCTCCGGGTCCACCTGGACCTCCGGGATATCCCGGTTTTCCTGGTTGTCCTCCTATTCCTCCCGCACCTCCTGGACCTCCTGGGTATCCTGGTCTTCCTGGTTTTCCTGGTTGGCCTGGTCTTCCTGGAGTTCCAGGACCCCCTGGACCTCCTGCTCCACCTGGTCCTCCTGGATATCCTGGCTGTTCCGGTCTTCCTGGCTGACCTGGCCTAATTGGCTGGCCTGGTCTTACTGGCTGGCCTGGTCTTACTGGCTGGCCTGGTTTTCCTGGCTGCCCTGGTTTTCCTGGCTGCCCTGGTCTAACTGGTTGTACTGGTCTAACTGGTTGTCCTATTACAACTCCGCCTCCTATAGCACCTCCACCTGTAGGACCTCCGTTTATTCCTGGTCGCATTATTCCTCCTTGGCCGAATCCACATCCTTTAGGGAAGTATAACTGACTCCAGGGGGTTAAAATTCCATGGTGATTGTGATGGCCTCCTCCATCTTCACCGTGATGTTGGTGGTCTTCCTCATTATGCGGGTGTAGAAATATTTCTACTGTCTGCCCTGGGGCTACTACTCTGTAACCCCATCCATCCGATACGTAATGTGTTACTCTTAGATCTCCTTGTGGATCAACGTAGCCATAACATCCATATACGACCCCATCAGGTCCTCTGCTCTCATGATGAAATTGTCCATCTGGTCCAATCTCATAGCCAAACTGGTATTCACCTGCTGGTGGATTGTCAAAAGTACTCATATAATATCTGTAAAGCGAGATTTTTCTGTATTTATCATGTTTTTGATTATACTTGATAAACACGAAAATCTTAAATTAGTTAATTGATATATTATTCACAGAAAACCCAAAGTGACACAACTGAATTGAATGTTTCTGCGTCAATACCACCTTCTTCAAAATTATACACAGCCTCGAGAAGAGAGATTTTGAATCATGGGAACGGCGTATGTGGTGCAGTGGAAGTATAGGAGGAGAAGATGAAAGACGAGCGGTGGAAAGGAAAGAGGCGAGTAGAATAGTTGTACCAAGCAAAAGGGAAAGCACTGAGAAAAGTGATGTAGTGTGAAAAGAATATACGTGTTAAAGAGAAAGGTGTCTAAATGGCGGGAGAGGGGGAAAACCTAACGAGAAAAAAAACAAATCTCGTAATACACTATTGAGTATGTAAAAAATGGGTGAGAGTAGTTGGAGCGGAAAGAGGTTTCAAATACAGTGAAAAGGAATTTTTTGGAAGAATAAAAGGCTAAAACGATATTTTTTTGACCTGAATATTCCAATCAGAACGAGTAGGGCAAATCACGAGTTCAGCATGGATATATAAGATTAGATATTAAGTTGGGAATTACTTTTTCTCTTGTACCCTTTGAGATATTCTCTACCTGTAGAACATTCATGCTTACCCCATTCTTATATTACTCCGTTCGAAGGCCGTTTCAATTAAATTCTCTATGCAAGGCTTTGCATGTTGATACAATAGAAACGAATTTTTCATATCAAGCAATAAGGGGAAGTTTTATTTTCTTACTCAGGATATCTGCCGACCTCAAAAATGAACTTCTTTTCTATGGGCTTTTGTTTTGTTTCCGGGAATCTGGGTAGATCTTTTTATTATGTCCTTTTATAAGGAAAAGGCATATGTGGGTAAATAAGCTTTCCAGAATTTTTTTATTCCAATTAATAAGTCTTTATATGTCCAAATAATAATCAAATATTCCATATAAATAACTCCTTTAAGAGACATCTTAAGATAAGTTATTTAACTCTTGAAATAATTTATATGAATCCTACGTTTTCTGTATCATCGACTAAGGCCTATCTTATGTTTTCATGTGTATATATGTAGTGTAAAGAGTTATTCAGCAAAGAATAATTTTCGTACTTGCGGCGGTATCTTTAAAATTTTGAAACACATATATTTAAGATTAATTTTTGAAAACGCAAAAGCCAGCAATCTGTTCAGGTAAAAAGAACTTTAAATTGTCTTATATGTATTTTACGAGATATCGAACAGTTTTAATTGAAATTTCTGCAATTGGAATTATTCCAGATTTCTACAGTTAAAACATAATCCTATTCTGAAATAATCTAGCATCATTGATACAGTGAATTTAGGCGCTACATATCCAGCAATGGAGTACAGTAGTATTATTTAACTAAAGCCTAGATTTGACTCATATCTAAAGTAAACTTGAATATCAGAACTGGGTGACACTGAAGAGAAAAATATTCTTTCCTTGAAGGACCATATTCTGTGTTTGACTGTTTGTAAATCCATTCCCGATTTCAACAAGATGAGCATTAGCAAGCCTCTATCGGCATCATGGTAGCTACAAATATCCTATTTCTTACTTATTCTGATGGTTGGTGTAGCTTTGGATTTTATTTCACGAGGTTTGGTCGGAAAATATGCGGAATTTGTTTTTCTTTGCATGTATTTTATTAATATTAAATATAAACATTGAATTATAATATAGTAATATTTAATTATACTGATATTGTCCCCTTAAGTTGTCTTTACTACATGCAGATGGGACACATGTAGAATGCACATGGGACAACTTTTTTCGATGTCCGAAATATTTATGGAAAACGGTTTTCTGGAGTTTACCTTCTTCAGTCTAATTGTCTTTGTGTCTTCAATGTTGACAAATTGTCGTCCTTTATTTTTTTTCATCTTCTGGGATAGTCTAAAGTCGCAATGACTGCCACATATGGAAACTGAGGCAACATATAGGCTTTGTTGTTTATGTCAAAAAATTCACGACGAATTATTTAAGTGTCAGCGTGTGCATCAACGTTTTGCAACTGACATAAGTATTTTATCCAAATTACTATGCGTTGTATTCACTTTTTGTCAATAAAGCGGAGTAGGACAGCGATTTAGTACCTCGTACTGATCTTACATATTTATGTCAGAAGCATAAGGCACCTAATGCCGTTTAAATCAAAGAAAACAGTAGAGACTTCTACTGTACCGATTTTTCGGTTTTGACTCGTCAGGAAGTTCCATTGGTACGATTGGGCTTTAGTTTCGATTTCATGTCCATACGATCATGTTTCTCTAAAATTCTCTTAAATTCACTCTGGAGCTCGTCACTTAGTAGAATTCCATGATAATCAACTTTATTTTCCATGTTTAGTATATTTCCACAAGCATAATTAACACAACACGAACGGTTTCAACCATAAAACGTCATCATCTGGTAGGATCCGTTTGAGCAATCCTGTGTCGTCTTTGACTTCATTAAGCAAGTCCTGAACATTGTCCATTCAGCACTGATTTTAGTCCAGATTCAATTATTTAGGAAAACATTTCACTGCCGTATGTCCCATGTCAAAAAACATCCGAAAAAATAGCTTGCCGCTAGAGCAAATGATCCAAAAACAATATCGGCATCCTCTCTTATGAGGTATTCGACGATTATCCATTAAGGTTAAAAAAATTTTTTTTCGAGGCTTTCTTTGGTTATTGACGATATTGCTCCAGAGTCCAGGGCTATCGTCATCTTCAACATCTTCACATCTCTCTTATAAAGGTTAGTGCACATTCCAAAAGCTTGGTCCATCTAAAACTCGTAAAAAGCAACGTTTTCGATAGGATGCTACATTTTATGCCATGGTGGAAGAAAAACGGATAACTTTGTATGCAGGCCTGATGATGGAACAATGTATCAAAACCATGACCGTTCAAAAAATTTTATGAAGTGAATTTTACAAAGTTATTCTTTTTTAATCTTTAGTGGAAAAATTTCACATAGTGAAGCCGGAAACTGCTAATCATTTTGTACCATTAACTGATCAACGAAAATCATTTGTTACGTCCATGGCTAAAAATTATCCGAGCATGCAAAAAAAAGTATAACCTTTTAGACTGCCGACGGTAAAGTAAGCATCCAATGCGACTACCAATGCCGACGTACGTGAGGGACAAGTATACCAACACGTTAGGTAGGTTGTTACAGTTGGACTTAAATCACTCGCGAAATTAAAAAGTTACACGTACTCTAATTGTTCGTATATCTCCTGAAAAATGTGCTTTTTCTCCCGATTCCCGCTTAGAGAAAAAGTCAAGATTCTTATTGTTTAAGTTGTTTGGTTGCACAATAATTTACTACTAGCTGAAACTGTACTAAAATCCGAACATTGGCTTGTAGCAGGTCTCCAAAAAAAAATCAAATAGCCACTTTTCGGCCTCTTCACACCCCAGTTGTCCCGAGCTACCATTCTCCATTCATCTGTGTCAAACGTCGCCCTTGGCTCATCTCTAGGATTATTCAACCCTAAGAGCCTTTCCAATTAGTATTTCACTATATATCATATCCCGATATCTATCACATTACTTTTCATCCTATTGTGAGTGTACTGCCATACTAAGATTCCTTACCGTCACTCTTCGGAGTAATTTGTCAGTGGTTTTTCATTATTGGTTTTCAAATAGAGAAGGCACAAGCAGTCGGACGGTGCTCACTCACCTTCCACGTTTTTAATAATATCTCAACTAATGACCATATTACCAGAGTCAGTGTACCTGATACGGAATATGTACTTCATTGCTGGACTAGTAGCATTTTTCGTGACTAATGTCTACAACTGTGCTAATACCTTTTCCATTTATGGTACGGTCAAAGACGGCATTTACCCACCGGAATACTTTTAATCCTTCAAAACAATACATTATTCTTACAATACACTTATGCTTTTACAAAGAGACAAGATATTTCCATTGGTTAACGATTCGCCTGCTACTTTGTGCGATATGAACTCGATTGCTCACCTAGAGAATAGTTCCTTTTTTTGGTTCATATATGTGGAACATTTGCCGACAGTGAAGTGTTTAAATAAGTCACCGTAGTGCCTAATAATACACCTTCTCCTCGTTGTAAGACTGCTGCTATTCAACTCTGATTTATTTTTATTATATATATATATATATACTATATATATAGTAAATAAATATATAGTATATATATACCTATAAGGGATTTTTCACACGTATTTTCATTATTTCCAATTCAATGACAATATCATTAAAGTGAGTAGAACCTTTATCATTCTGACAACAAAATAATTTTCACCGAATCAGGCGTGATATGGTGGAAGTGATTTTAATGTTTTTTACTGTCAACAAAAGTTTGTAAACAATAAATTTTGTATTTTAAAGGTCAAATACGAATTTATGGAGGTGTCGTCTGGATTTCAACCAGATTATAAAACAGACTCAACTAACCCGTTACAAAGACACTATGATGGAAATTAATTTTCGGAAAAAGAGGTGTGAAGCAAGGACTTCTTTTCTAAATTATGTTATCGATATATTAATTTAAATTAAAACTGGTTAATTATAATTTGTTAGCTTTTATGCGAAAAATAAAGATTAGTTAACATTTTTGCAATTACGTATTGTAATAATACCAGGATGAATGATCTCAATCTATTGACCTCCAGGTCAATATGGTTCTACCATCCAGAATTTTTTTTTTAGATAATTTAGCCATATTGAGTAGGAGAATAAATTAAAAATGGAAATTTGATCATTTTCCAGTTTTAGTGGTTGTTAATTGTTTTTACAGGCCCCAGGCATTTCCTCTATAAAGAAATAAAAGCCATGTTAAAAAGTATGAATGTTTATCTACTGACATTATCATGTAAGGTAAAATTAACTAGAGCAACTTACTAGTGTTAAAATTTTGCTCCAAGTATTGTGATTTGTCCGGATGATCAATGTTCACAACTACTTCCCTCTCATCGTAAGCTTGTCTCTTATTCTTGATTTTTTCGGCATTCGTCCCGTAGATCAGGAAAATAATCTGAAAAGAAAGACAATGAAATTTTATTAATACGTAATAAATAGAGAAATAAATGTTGATTACCACCTATGCTACTGAGAATACGTATAAAGACTCACCTAATATGACAGACAACGCGATTAATTCAGTGTTGAGTCAAAAGTTTGGTATTTCAATTGTTCAAGATAAAGTAATTGGTAAAATTGTATTTCCAATTTCTTAAATAGATTTCGATTCTTTTAATAAATAATATTAGCAATCGAATACGTTAATAAGAATTTTCGTACAATTTTCGATTGATAATATTTTCTATTGAGATCCGGTTTTAGTTCTGTATTGTGAAAAATTATGCTCAAGAAAGTGATGCAACTGGAATAACTTGGTTTTTACTTACCTATCGAATCTTTCTCTACAATATACTGTAAAAACCCCAAGTAATTTATTTAAATAAACATGAAGTTCTTTCTCAAGTAAAAGCCAGATACCGTCGATGTCAATTAAGAAAATTTGGTTGTAGACTGAAGAACGCATTCTTTCAAAAATTAAAAGAGGTTTGTTCACGTCTGAAGTGTAGCCCATTGTCCGCCTATATCCTCAATCATAATAAACGTCTTGATCACAATTGTAAGAATAGAATAATAATTTTATTGCTGATAGGATGGACCAATGGATGTTGACGATTCGTTGGTTTAGTGTAGTTGATTGAAGTGATCTTGACTTTTTGGACTGTTTCATATTGCTAAAAATAAAAGCATTTTACTTTCCGGTCAAAGATTTATTACCACGACTAGCTTCGCTACACCCGTATCATTATGATTACAGTCAATTGATAATTCTACGGGTGTTATGGTTGTGCCAGGAAACTTGGATTCTCTGCATTCATTCACTGATTTGACGCATAACATTTCTTAACCTCATTTAGTTAGACAATTTCGTCCAATTCTTGTCCTGTGAATACTTTCTATTTTTGAACAACGGGAATAAACTACATATATTTTCTTCTCTAGGCGCATCATGTTGTATGACATATTGTCAAAAACATGCAGTAAATTATATCTCAGAGATAAGTTATTGAGACATTTTTCATTTATTATTTCTCATTAGTGATTAGATTATATCTCAAAAGTCATCACACGTGGGTAATTTCAAGACCCTAACTTCCAAATAGTGACGTGTATTCCGTTCCCTCTCTCTGTTACTTTCTAATCGTGGTTAACTACACGTATCCAATTGATTTCCTGACTGCGGATGGGTGTTATGAAATTAGTTGCTCTTTATTAATAAAGAACATTAATAAATAATAAAGGGATTGATGAAACTGTTGTATTTTTGTGATATTTGGGACAAAATTGACCATTGATATAATCTGGCACAATTGAGCGGTTCTCTATAATTTTTTATGGAAATTTATCCTCTCAACCAGGAGGGTAATAGAGGAGTTTTCAAATTAATTGATTGACTGATATTGTGCTACTAAAGCTTACTCTGAAATGCAAATAAACTGGTTTGGTAAATAATTTATATAATTGGAGAGTTCTCATATTTTTTCCACCGAAGAAACAGCACTAGTCATTATTTATTCGAAAGAAACTTTGATTGACTGTGAAAAAGCTTCACAAACACGATTTCTAGTAAACCACAGTTTCTTTTATATGCTCCGGCTTACATGTTTGACGACATTACAAGGAGTGAAAAATGAAAGTCTTTAATTGATATGTTATTCCTTTATATGATTAAATTTTATTAGAGGCCTGAATTCTAAAAACTTGTTAGTTACACGTAATATATTTTAGTCAATTTTGCAACCGTTAAATTTCAATGTAAATGAGAGAGAGGGTTTTTGGGCGTGTAATGATCTACTCAAAGTGTCTCCTATGACATTCTTGACTATTCAAGATCCCGACGTTACTTTACACAATAAAAGGTGTACCTGGCTCCCACGGGATGGACACTCGAGGGCAAAGAACCTGCGATGTACAGAATGGCACCTATCCCCAAGTTCACTCTTTCCCGCAAGAGGTCAGGTCTCGCTGAGATTTTCCTGCGCAGTCGCTGTAGAGTCTTGAGAAACTGCCGCCAGGTGTCACTAATAGCCTTTTTACGTTTTTGGCGGTGAGTATACTTCTAGTTTTCTAAATTTCTTCTTAAAATAAATATCGCAGTAAAATATTCGGTCTACCGAATCCTCATTAAATTATAACTAAATATACCATTTGGATAGTAACTTTTGCTTCTAACATTAATTTCTGTGTAGGGAATAATATTGTAAAGGCAGCAACATGGGTGTGTTTTGGAAACAATGCCTAAAATTCTACAATTTTTAAACCTCGGAATGTAAGCAAAATCATTGGACACAATATTGCTAACACTGCACTCATGTTAATACATTAACTTTAACAGAATGGATATTTTCAAAGGTTTGCGAAAGAGTTCCCTGCTTAAAATATTTTCTTTGTAAGTGAGAACAATATTTTACGCATGAAATTATAATTGCTATTTTGTTTTGTATTTTGTTAACTTATAGGTAAAACGTTAATCACTAACAGTCGAGCAATTAAAAGAAAAATTAATCTTGCGAGTTTCTAGAATTTTTTGAGGATACTTTACATTCCGTGCCCGTGGATTTTTTTAGCAAGTATCTGTGGAGCAATGATTCCAGATAGAAATGCAGCCCATAAAGATACGAAAGTGTGTTTCAGCGAGGAGTTGTAAAGTCTTTGAAATAAAAGAGTATGAGATCTGCCGTTTATTGGAAGCAGTTCTGAGACTCGAGTTCCCTTGTTTTTAAAGTGTATCGCAAGAGTAGATGTGATATAGGTTGTACTTTCACATCGCACGAGAGATTGTCTATCTCCCCACGAAAGAACGGTCCTCATCCCTAAAGGTCGGTTTGATAAGTGATGGTGGAGCTCACCCAGTGTCATTCACCAATGGAGTGTGAAAATGCACCCATCAGGACAGAGGGGCCAGTTCATTTCCCTTTACATTTTGTGGTTTCCCGAGAAGATGCGATACCCAGAAAATTACTCAGCTTGGAGGTGTCCAGAGGGTCCTCGGGACCTTTAAACTCCCGAGTCCCTCGTTCGGTACTTAATTTATATACCCACTACCCTACCACGAACTCCTCTATATCTATCTGTCTCCTTTACTCTTTAATTCATGTTGAGCGTATCATAGTTCCCCTTTTACCAAAAAATATGAGGAGAGGTCATTTTTCTTGTACTTTTTTCAAGCGCGGGATTAACATTGCAATGCTACAATGGTAGTACAGATATCATGGGAACTCCGATGACTGAATAAGAACGAATTATAGTCTAGGTTAGTGTCTTAGTACCCCGTAGAAAATAGTAAAAGAGCAATAGAACAGGTATCTCGGAGCTCGGAGGAGAATTGTAATTAAAAGATGAGACCTTGTGTTAATCCGTTACCATTTAATTGCATTGAATAATTTTATTCCATCTTTGAGGACTTGGTATTACCTACAAGCAAAATTTTATTCCTTTAACAGATATAAGCATTAAAAATGAACGAAGTCTCCGTAAAAGTAGTAATACTGGTTTGTGAATTTCCAAGCGCATGAATATTTTAAATTCCTCATAGGAAATATGCTGACTGTTCAAATGTTGGGTTGGTAATACTGTAAGTTAGAGGCTCGTAAATTTTGAAAGACATTGGTGAAAGGAGCGATGCGCAGTTATCATGTGAAGTTATTGCTTTGCTCGCATGCAAAGTCATTTACAGGTGTTTCTTGCCGAATTATTCATGCAAAAGAGGGAGAAAATGTTGAAAGTACATAAAAAAGTATGAGCATTATGGAAATAAAGACACTAATACTGCTGAGATGATTGCAGCAAGGGCAAATAGAGACAGAGGATAGACGTAACAGTAGGCTATTTGCGAAGTTTATACGGTGATGGGGAGAGTTATACAGGTACTAGGGATTTTTGCAGAAGGTGGCAACGTTTTTGATTTTATTACTAGGAAAAACAATATAATCTCAATTACTTTGTATATTTCCCCAAAATCAAACAGAGTATGCCCGGAACCGACGATAATTTTCATTATCTGGTCATCTGATGACGATTATCGTCTAAACTGGCTGTGCTCTGTTTAATTTTGTAGTAATATACTAACTGTTGACGTAAATATTGTTTTGTTATGGAATACCATCATGTCATCACCTCCTCAGTGAATTTTATTCTCTAGTAAACTTTGAAATCTACTCCACTATAATTTTCCACTCGGTTAATATACTCGCTCGCTATTAGATGTTCAAAACTTCTACTCAGCTTTACGACGGTATTTGCAGGATTACTCCGAGAGTCAAAATGAGAATGGAATCCGAATCAAAGCAGGACGGGTAATCACCTGAAAAATGTAAGAGATTTACTAATTCGATATCACTCCAAAACAGCAACAAAGCCTTTCACATTGGGTGTCAAATGATGTCATACTGGGCATTATTAAATATTTTTTCTCCACACAAATCCACATTAATTATCACCTTAAATATTCTTTCTATGGCGTTTCACTTATTTACTTAGCTGCGGTGGTGCTGGATGCGGGCGAAGAGCAGTCGCTTCCATGAACGCGCGGAGAATACGTAAAGAATCAAAAGTGAAGGGTGGCGGTTCGCGGTGGTGAATCGTCGTAAGACGAAGAAAAACGTGCTGTCACCACGAATGGAGAAAGGTTTTGTCCTCTTTCAGAGTAGGGTGGAGTGGAGTCGATGTAGCGTAGTGCGATGGAGCAAGATAGGGTTGATAGGGGGGTTAGTGCTGCTTCGGAATCCAACGGAGCTTGGTTGGGGGTTCGCGAGGAAGAGTTTCAGTTGGGGGAGCTTCCAAGTTTCTAGGACGTCGCATTTCGGGGTCTCGACAGGATGATCGACCGAAAAGCGACAAGAGAAGGGAGAGGAGTGAGGGTTTTTAAGGGTCGAAGTGTCTAATCTCTAATCCAATCATTTAAGAGAACACTTGAAATGACATGGATCCCATGATAAGGGATGGGGATGCGAGGATTCGGAGCTCGACAACCCAAGAGCGTCTTTGGTACGACAGGAAAGAGTGGTGAAGAGAAACATTCTGGACTCTATAAAGTTAACTTGTTTATTTCTTATTTCAAGAATCATTAAGTATTTTCATGCATTATTGGTGTCTCAGTAAGCTGTAAAAAATTGACAGTCGAAAAAAATTACGCCTTTCTTACGTCTATTATTCTGCCGTTTTCTACTCCTTTTTTTATTGGTAACTTGACTTGATATTTATAATAAGGTTTAAGTTATCATTTAATAACGCTAAGCAGAATGTAAAAAAATAACACTGAATTAAATAATCATATTATATGAATTGTAGACGAGAGGAAACTATAATTCACTCAAAAAGATGTAGCTAGGTCCATGTAAAATTGCTCAGAAAAAATTCAGATTGTATTTCGGATGAAAAGTGATTTAGCATACAAATACCACCTAGATAGGTTATTATTATAGTTACCGTTTTAGTGATTAAAAGAGAGTGTATGTCTGCTTTTGGTTAAGAACATTGTAACCATAGCGCAAAGGTTTCGTTTTTTGCGTGCCCATAATGTGTGGCAGTCAATGCAATCAGTGAGAAAACATTCGTTTTAATGTTATCGACATCTATCTAGCGTTACTTTGTGAGATTTTGTGCCTTATGTTATATCGTCACCGGCACGAATGTCCCAACTCATTAAACTGAAATTCGTTATACGTCCTTGACAAAATAAATATGACGTAGAACGGATGAAGTATGACGAAAAAAATTTTTATCTTCATAAATTAAATGTTTTAGGATAAGAGAATGAAGAGGAAATTACAAGAAAAAAGTGAATTTAATTTCTTAGTTAACTAAGAAATTAACTTCAATTTTCACATCTTTTTCAGAATTACAATTGGTTGTTAAAACATTCTCAAATAAAAAAAATATTTAAAATTGAGATTTAATTTTTTCCGAAAGAGTCTAGTCCTACCTGAAGGACTCTATTCAGTCTAATATCCAGTTTTTTTTCCAATTAATCTCTATGTGAATCCAACTAGTGGACATTCGATCATCATTTAACCTCAGATTTTTAATGAAACAATTGGATATGAATATCAAACAATGAAAATAAAAATGCTTCGTGCTTCACTCTAGGTACCATAATGTTTGCTACCATAATGATTCGAGAGAGTAATATTAAATTATACTACAAACGGGCTCATCAATTTCAATTAATTACATATCGCCGTAATTACCACAAATAAATTGGGAAAACCTAGTCTCATTAAGGGTCAAGTGATTAATAAAGTAGGTATGACATTTTTCATCAAGGTATATTCAATTAGAGAAACAGTACGTGGTTTAAACCCTTTCGCAGGAGAGGAAAATCTAGTTTATGCAGGATGACTAAGGGGAACTCGCCAGTACATAAAATTAAAATAACGTGTGCTTAGAATGGTGAAAATTATTAATTTTTATTTCGCCAAACTTTAGAATCCCTCCAAGACAAGGTAAGGTAGAAGCGTCCCGACGACGAAGAAAGTTAACAGAAATTTAGGAATTGCGAAAGAGAGAGAGAGAGAGAGAGAGAGAACGGAAGGAGGAAGGGAAAGATAATTGGGATGGGTGGATAGAATTAAGGGTTGAGAGGGGGAAGGAGGAAGGGAAAAAAGGGGGGAGAATAGGAATGGGTGGGGGATTTTTTTTTGAGT
>WURS02472265.1:0-12981 GCA_011762765.2 Rhinocypha anisoptera
ATCGCCAGGCCTTCCGTTTGGTGATAAAAGCTGCCATTAAAAATAAAATAATTTTGGTTGGTGCAGGTTTGTAAAAGTGATTGTATTTCCTCTATTAGGACTTCGTTAATACGGGCGTCTTGGAGTACGCGTCTAGTCAATGCCATTGTCTCGTCGATCGGAACTGATGTGAAAAGGTTATCCACGTCAAAAGAGACTAATCTTCCCTTCTGGGGTAAGTTAATCTTCAAAAGGCATTCTGTCAAATGAATAGAGTTCTTAACGCTATGCTTAGAAGAGAACGAGGTGATGTTTTTCACAAACTAAAAACAATTAAAAATCAAGAGCTACTTGCTCCACTTAGTAGGTAATTACTAATTAAAACTGTGACATTATCATCACCACGCCTTATTTCCCTTTATTGAGATAGTTGTCAATGTTATTCCCAACGCTCCGTATGCCTCACGATTCACGAAGTTTGCTCCTATCTCCTTTATTGTGCTCCTGATGCATATGAAGGTATCATAGATCAAGAAAGATAAGGCCCGCCCTACCACTTACTACATGCTTCATTAGCTCTTATTCTCCACTTTCACTATACTGATCGCTATCTTCTTCGCTCTGTGGAGAGCGAGAAATTTCATTACTTTAATACCACTTTTGAATTTTATTACCGCTTTCATCCTAGTTTTTTTTCTTGTGCCTAAACATGCCTAAAAGTTAGACAACTATCTCTAATGGTAGAAGAGATCTCGTCAGTAAGATCCTCTCATTCATAAGCACGTCTATCTCACTTGATAGTTATGCGGTAAATCCAGTCAAAATGACTAAACACATAGTATACATATACATGTAAACATCCATTCTTTCTTACAGGGGCTTTCGGCTGTTAGAAAAAATGTCTCCCTTTTTCTGTTTTTATTTACTCAGTATTTGTACCATCCAAAATCGTATATATGTATGTATATATTATATATATATATAACATATGTATATATATATATATAGGAGAAAATACGCCATAGGCGGTAAATATTATCTGGAATAGGAATTGGGAAACAGGATAGGAAAACATACAAGGACGAAACAATGGAATAGTATATTTCACGGAAAAAAAACATATTTATATAGGGCGTTGCCAGCTTCCAAGCTAGGGAGGTAGTTTATACTTTTATTGAGCTTACAGGGAATAAAGATTAAATACTTAAATAATTAACTAGAAACATTTATACGAATAAGGTATTAAATCGGTATAATCGGTAGAATTATAGGTATTTAATCAATTATAAAAATTACTTAACAATATTTGTTTACGTTTGTTCAAATTATAAAAACATTTTTGTTGTAGGTATTTGTTTTTCGTTATTTCTCAATTTTTGTTTTTCCCTTTATATTTTTTCACAATTCATTTTTATAGGGGGCAGCGGACATACCTTTGGTCTCCTCTGACGACGCTTATATGTATGTGTGAACATTTATATATGAATTATGTTAAAGACTAATTAAATATCATGCTAAAGACATTAATAAAATAAATACATTTTTGTCAATACGATAACATCTGCCAACCTTATGAATGAAGCTTCTTGATAGTTCTTTAAGCGAAGATAAAGGCGATTAGACGAAGAGCGCCACGCTTTGTTTCCGGAACACGTTAGATGAATTCCGTCGACCATTATCCACGGTTTTAACCGCCCCCGTCCCATATTGCCGTGAAGTTTTTAAATTACTCGACCGTTGGGCCTTTCCCTCGCGAGGTCCTCCTTTAAGGAGGCTCCATCCCACTTAATCCCCTCGTTTCCGACGCAAACGGTTAAAACGGAAAGCCTCGCATGATACACAAGTATCTTCGAGGAGGATCAGTCCCTTCATTCTGTCACGGACGATATCTTTTTTCCCTCGATTCTTCAAAATTTCATCTCAATTTTTCAATTCCGTCTAGCAAAAAAATGGCGCCTTCCCTGGTGAAAAGAGGTACCTACTTTAGGCGGGAAGCGGGGATGTAGGGGCCAACGGCCAGAGCCAGCCTTGCAACGAATTACTGCAAAGGGTCACACGCCTTAAATTTCCCATTTGACGGATGAAGCATGTATTCTGTTCACACGGCACCAATGTGGGAATGTCGTAGTGGGGAAAAAGTGTGTGTAACTGTATGCCAAAAATATTTACCATGTGAACTTGACTTATATATAGACTTGACTTAGCCCTTGTCATTATTCGAAAATTTGATTCAATACCTCTACTACAGAATCGATGAACATTTATAAGATGGCCCAATTTCACACTAAAATATTTAATATATTGTACCGCAGAAGAAAAATAACAGCATCTCTTCTTTCCTTTTATCCTGGATAAACAGGAATTTGTTAAATATGAAAATAAGTATACTAAAATTCTAAGAGAGAAATAATGAACTGTGACTGTAGACTAATAGTGGAACGAAGATTTTTAAAAAACAGAGAGAAATAAGAGTGGCATACCAAAAGGTAAAAGATCTTTTATACTATATCGCGTAAAATCAATGCCTGTTATAAGTAGCATGGCTGGAAAGTGCTTCACTGAACCGATGGAGATTCAGGAGAGATGAAGTGAGTACGTGGAGTAATTGTATTAGAGAAAATTAGACATCTGAGGTGAGATTTAGATTGGTAGACCAAAACAGCATATACTCAATCTTCTCGACTGAGAGATAAAAGTACACTGAAAATTATAATGAAGGAAAACAAGACGGTAAAAAAATAGACTTATTTGACTTTTGGAGAACAGAGAATCACGATACTACTATGGTAATGAGAATATGTAGACATGCGAATGTTTTCCACGTTTCTTGGATTTAGAGAAGACATGTCGGTTAGACTGAAAGGTAGGCAACTATGAGAAATCAATATGTGAATCAGACAGTAATAGACCGGGAAAATACAAGGCTTCCCGTCAATGGCAATGTTTCTTAATGGTTATGCAGATACCATGGTGCCAGGAATGTGAAGGACTAGAAGCGGGAGAGGTATTTGGTGGGACAAAAATTAATTCAGTGAGATTTGAAAATGACCAGGCCCTTGTCGGTCAACCGGACACATGGTTGCAATCGTTACTGAACAAAAGTACACTGTGCGATTTACTTGTAAATAACAGGAATACGAAAGAAATGCGATTCCCGAGAAATACAATGGGCGAAACTAAGAATTAAATAAGAAGAGCATAAATCAGAATGGGCAGATCACTTCAGTTATTTGGGAAGCATTTAGGAGGAAACGGGAAAATGCAGTAGTCACATAAAAGAGAAGAGATGAAAAGGTTTACTAGGAAAGAATTAAAGAAAATAAGTATCGGAATTAGTAAAGGAAGGAAATAGGTAATTAAAGTAAACTTCGGTATGAACGTAAGGAAAATCAGCGAAAGCTCTAATAGTAAATTTAGTTAGACGTTCCTCGGAAAACTGATTTTTGTGAAAAGATGACTAGCGAAAGGCGGGAGAACGTAGATTGGCGGCCTTAGAGATGCGGATATGGAGGAGGATGGACGAAGTGGAATAGAAAGGAGGGAACACGAAGAGACGGTGGGCATGGTAAAATAAGACTTGAGTTTTAGTAAAAATAACAGTATCTACTAATATATCAATTCATAGTGTGATCAGTTAGAATACAATTTGGAATCAGTGCAGGCAATTCATTGTATAGTGTCCGGTCTCAAACACGTACCTTCCGACTCACGATACATATGAGCACTTTATTTTTCTAGGAAAAATAGGAAAATGATAGTGGAGTGTTTATCAGCTATTATTTCATCCATAGCTATTATTTCATTAATATAAATATTATCGTCAAGTACTAGAATTGTTATTATTTTATATTTACTTCGGAAAATATGAGGTTTAGGAAACCAAAGCCAGACTCACATAATTCCGTATAAAGTTGCTTAATATAAATAAAAATCGATTTAAAAAAGAAATATTCCTCTTTTAAAGATTTTCAATGAAGGATATGCATTTAATACGATTGTGACCTAAGTTAGTGCCATATCTATAATATTGCTATATTTTTCGTATCATACATTCTTAACAGCAATAATATCCTAAAGATTCCTTAAATATAAAGCATACTCTGAACTTGCGAAAGACTAGAAATACCCTTTGCTTGACAATCATCATTCATCTTTCCATTAGTGCTATTTTAATTCATACCAAGCATACACGCTCTACTCTCTACACAATTTCTCAACTTCTTAAAATTCTCTTTTCTCAGTGTATTTCACCCAGTTATGAATATCAAAATAACTCCTCAATACACGCTATCTGCTATCTTCAAAATTCTTGTACCTTTGGATAGTTTAAAAAATATTTTTTACACACTTAATCATCCGTATTTTTATTTTTCAAGCATCTTTTCACAAGTCCTCAATAGAGGTCCTTAGAAAATTTTAAATTAGGCAACAGAACGTTTAATAACGCATTTTCATATTATGTTTGTATTTTTTATTCCACTTTCTTTTAACCCTCATCTTCCCCATAATCAACATTCTTCTCCACTTCTAAAAACAGCAGTTCACGACAACCACTATGTTCAAACTTTGCCTAATTTCTCTTCGAAAGTTCTGGACCTCGTATTCAACTAGCTCACCCCATTATGCGAAAAGACAATGCACGTTAACTACAAGTGATATTCTCTGGAAGGATATCATTTATAATTATATTTCACGTTGCCCTGTGTACTCATATAGCACTCACAGAGCGACGAATTAATCCGTCATAAGAACTTTCGCAAGTGCAAGCTGGTCCGTAAACTATGTAAGTTGGTGGTCGAACTTTGTCTCCATAATTAAAAGAGGACGTAACTAATATTTGTCCAGAAAGTTTAGACTTGAGCAGCACTGTGCTTTATCAGTTTTCAGTCATTTTCTCAGGATAACCCTGAGAAAATCGCCACCACGAGGTTATTTTTACCATTAATTAACATGATAATGGCAGTTTTACATTGGCAAATGTTATGTGTTTAATTAAAAAATTAGTCTAATCTTCTATTCTTCTTATGTCATTAACGAACCGAGGAGGTGAATGTGTCGTGGCGGTACACTCGTTTTGCTCACTGATATTCCTTTGATCTCTATTTTTGTTTCGTGGCATTAGATTAACGTAGTGATCGGTATATATTATTATATTTCACTAACTCCGGGAATTAATTTCCGTACCTGCCGTAATCTATTTTCCTCCAGACATTATTACCGAAGCAATCTTCTTCCAGCCAAAGCATGTTCACTTTTTTCTGAATATTCTCGGAGGATTCTAATCGCAAGCCGGAGGGGAGATTAAGCCAGAGGTTGATTCGCTCAGTCACCTGGGACGCTTCGCTTTTCAGGTGCAATCTGTTTGCATCTTCCTGCCGAGCGCAAACAACGCCAAGGGGAAGAGACGAGGTGGGGTGGGGGGTGTGGGTGTGAGAGAATGGAGTGAGGGGTCTTGGAAGGGTGGGGAGGTCTCCGGGGGCTGCGGGCAGGCACAATCTGTCTTCGCAATGGGTGGTCTTCACCACTGGGCATTCTCAAATGAAACGGGTAGTAGTCTAAAAGGGGAAGGAGTCCACGGTATTACCCGAAATGTTACAACAACGCAATCGGCGATAGAAAGAGTTTCGTGTACTTTTTCATTAGATCAGTCCTTAGTGACGAGACGCATAATGAATATTTACTGGACGGAATGCAAGAAACGAAAAAGCATACATAAAATAAAGCCACATGGAGTAGTTACTTCAAGGAGAATACTTTTTCGGGAGAACTTCCAATATGCGTTAGAAAAGAGAATAAAAACATTATGGATGGATGAGAATCACGAATTACTAGAATGAGATCGCCTTAAGAGAGAAATTAAGTGGGTAATAATAACTTTAGAAGGGGAGGTTTCAGGTCGTTGTCGTAGTGTAAAAGAGTTGAAAAAAGAGAAATAATTCACACATGCATACATATGTATAAAAGAAAAAACTGACAGATTGCTTCATTTTAAAACTCTTTTAAGTAAAACTTGCGTTTTTCTTGATTGTTATACAATTGAATCTAGGTAAAATAATGCAGGTGGATTAATCTAAATGAACATCTGAGTCATACTTTATTACTACAGGACGCAATTTACAAGAGTAATGTTAGTAAATATGGTCACGAAAATAGTTTTGTGCTTACCCTCCGCTTCGTTATGACTGCGAGTGTTGTGAAGGAAAAGGGAGATTAATGAGTGCATAAGTGTCGGAGTCTCTCTTGATTTATGTGACTCTTCCCGTTTGCGATAGTAAAGTGGGATTCTTATTATCTATCTCTTGTGATTATTAAAAAAGAATGTTCCTTACCCTTGTATAGGTCTAAATCTCGATTATTTCTTTCATTCTTAGAATACCCCCTTCCCAATTCTTACAGGAAACAGGTGACGTTTAATTTTTTTGTGTATCAATTCCGTAATATACGCATCGGATTTCTTTGAAATTTACCATTTTTTTAAATTAACAATTTCTATCTTATTAATCAAAATATTTAACTCGTGCTACACAAAAGTGGACAGACAAAGGAAAAATAAAATACCTCTTCGGCCCAAGAATTAAAATATCCCCTCCTATTAAAATTAGCTGTCTTATGATGACCTAGTCTGCTCCTCTGAAATGTGTGCTTAAAAAAAAACTTGAATTGAGAATGACTCTCAAATCGGTGTCCTAGTCTCTTCATGCCAACTCCCGAATTAAACTTCTGCCTCAATTCCTCTCTTTTTCTCCAAATTTTGCAAGATATACTATTTAATTTTAATCCTCATTCGTAAACATAACTATCGTAGTAAAACTTTAAACGCTGCTCTCCTTGTGAAGGTGACTCTTTCCTCTACATCAATTTGTCGCCTGAAACGGATTTGGGGTCGCTGATAAAGCTCAGTTCTACACCGTTCATTTACATTCGAAATTGAAGAGGCACTAATATGCTTCCTTGAGTCGCGCTGGACGTTACATCTAGCTCTAATAATTTTAGCCTAGCACTGATAGTTCTTTTATCTTTTTATGGGATGATGGATTAGTCTCCATTCAACGCATTGATGATTTCATTAGCACCAAGTGTACGTGGCTTTGCTTGGTACGCTAATAATTTTGGAGAAATCTGTATTTGAGGACACCCACTGTTTGCTTTTAGGATGCAATATGACGTAAAATTTTAGGTCTTTTTTAAGATTGATATTTTAATTTCTTTAGTATTAAAATGAAGATAAATATATATTCAAGTATTACAGTTACCATGCCACTTGCCTTCACTTGCCTTTGTCTGTCCACTTTTCCGTTTATAAGCTCTCCTCCGCTCACGTCTTCATAAATGAGAGTATGAGAGCTTATAGATATTGTGTTACCAAAGAGAATTATTAAGTTTGTGTGAATATTGTGTGGTCAAATAGAATTATAAAGCACAGAAAATTTCCTTCCAGCATACTACGCATCATTACTTGACAAGCTGAAGGAAAAACTTGCGGAAAAACGGCCACATTTGCACAAAAAGAAAATCCTGTTTCACCAAGACAACGCACAGTCTCACATCTCAGCGTTTGCCATGGCGAAAATCCACGAATTACGGTTTGAACTGCTTAACCGTCCGCCTTACTCACCAGATCTAGCCCCAAGTGACTTCTTTTAGTTCCCTCATCTAAAAATTGCGCTCGAAGGACAGAGATTTTCGTCAAATGAAGAGGCAATCACCTTCGTGAACAATTATTTTGCAGGGAAAAACGCCGAGTACTTTTTGGACGGGTTACAGAGATGGGAGCATCGCTGGGAGAATTGTGTAGAGTTATAATGAGACTATGTTGAAAAATAAAAAAAATATCCGAAAATAATAAAGAAAAATAAAAAAAAATGTCTTGTATCTTTGTTGGGTCGGAAACTTTTCAGACAATCCTCGTATACGACTGCACACCCTTGGATTGTATTTGTATTCTTCATCATTGTTCCGATTAGATGCGTCTTACTATCTCTCTTTCTCTCTCTCTCCTACCCTTCCGATCTCACTAACGAAAAACACGCTCTCCCGCATCAAGCGTGGAAAAAACTCCAAATAACTCCAACAGGGAAAGAAAGAGTTGGAACATAAATCTCTCCAAACAGGACTTGACAGTTTTAACAGTGATAAATGGAAACATAAATTTTGTATCTTTAAAACTTAAGTCACAGAGTTTGCAGAAATCTTAAAGCCACTGACAGCAAAAGAGATGCAGAGAGACTCGGAAAGGTGAATTTTTTTTGGAAAATTATGCATTTGATGCTATGATTTAGATACCAGAAGTTAGCTGCCTCTTCAGGAAATCGAAATTTTATGGGGAGCGATTTTGTGTTAGCGACGAAAACTTTAATTATTTCACCGAATAACATCAATAAATTATTCCTTTGTCGTGTTATTTGTCGCACACACCCTACTTTGTTAGTGCTCCACTAAAACAAGACAGATGGAGCCAAAAACACTCATTTTTTAACACGACACGTTTACTTATTCAAAAAAATGCTCGCTAATGGGGAAGAGCTCCGTAGTCATGCGTCCTCCCTCCGAGTTTCATTTTTATCAAATTGTTTAAGTATATTGCAGAAAGTCATTTTCAACTATTGATGCATTCTGGAACTACTTCTTTGTTTTATGACCTGAATTTCTTAATAAAATGTTTCATTTGATTGGTCTGTGGTACTTTTCTTCTGTATTACCCACTTCTATAATGATAAAATGAAGTTTACTCATATTGAATTTAGTAAAATCAAGAATAATGTTAAAGTTTCAAATGTCCTAGTTTCAACTAACTACCAGTTGAAACATATTTTTCGGGGCTCTTCGCAACCTTTCTTCATTCTACCCTTCCAGTTCCATGCTTTTATACCTTTCGTCAAGGTCTGAATAAGAGCCAGATAGTGCTGATCACACATTGAAAGCATACACGCTGTAATACACTGATTCGGGATGTATACTCATGCTTTTTCCTGCCAGTGTGTCTGTTATCGAATTTCTAGTAATGCAACTGCATTCATACATACATTTCAGCTTCAAACTCCTGTTACTTAATAAAGCTTCATTCTGACGGTAACCTCTTTTTTAGATGGCAGAGAATCATTGGATTTGCAATTAATTTTGATGTTATGGTACCCAACCATTGGCGTATTATCAGTGCTTTTTTCACCACTCATATTTCCAATGTTTTTATCTATGTATTGAACAATCATTCGTTTGTATCCTCGGAGGGGATACTATATAGTTGTAAATGGTTTCAGTTCTCAAGGAAAATTGAGGCTAAGAAATGCAGTGGAATTCAGCTAGGGAGGTGAATTGCGTGAGTCAATAGGATGATTTATAAGATGTTGTCTAAGACTACTTTTCAGTAGCCTCATATACTACTAATACTAGTAATATAACAGTATGTATCATATGTATGTTATAATGAACCTTCCTTATTTCCAGGCTAATATTATTTGTAGTAAGTATTTTTTTATTCTGGAAGAATGCTTTCTTGGCCTGCGATATTCCACTTACATATAGGCACCATAAGGGAACTAGAAATTAGGAATGATGATTTTCTCTGATGATGCTAATATTTTATCGAAACTAGTCGGAATAAGATATATATACTGTGGAACTGCGAAGTCTTATTCTATTCCCCTCATCATGATAGAATTCCACAAAGTCAAGGCCTCAAATGTCTTTCATAACTAGTCCCCTTATTCGAGATGCAGACCATTAATTTTGTTTCAATCATGTTTGCCTAAAGTTTAACGTGTGTCTATATATATATATATATGTTTATATAATATATACATATTTTACAGCAGAAAATTTACGGTGAACAATGCTCATTTCTTTAAATCGTAGTTCTCACAATGATGTATAAACGGAGCTTAAAAAATTGCATATTTCGACAATGGTGACCCGAAACATGATCACTGCTTCCAGCTTAGAAATGAAAGCGTCATCCGTCCGTGAATTTGAAAGGACTTGACCACTAGTCTTGCTAATGAACTCCCCAAATCACCGTTCACGCAATTCTTCCACGGCGGTCCTTTAACGGTTTTCATTCCTTGCGTGACAGCCCCGCGGTGGCAACTGCGCGTCAAAAGTGAGTTCGCCGGTGGAGGACGAATAGGTTCAATTAACCGCACGTCTCAAGTTTGCCCGAAGAAGAAAAAGAAACGACCCGTTTTTGCAGACATCCGCACGTTCAAGGCGCTTCAGTGGGAAGCGGAAAACGGTCAAGAGCGTCGTGGAATCGCCTTACGAAGAAGATCACCCACGGGGTTGCAGTGGGAGCACCATTGTCCGAGGAACGTGATCGCCGCCCTCTGTCGCGTCCCCCCGAACTACCACGTGAAAGCTTTCGCGTGGAATTCTGGGGCGGAGGAAGGGGGAGGGGAATGGGGAGGAAGGGACTGGGGAAGACGTGCTTGCAATTATATGTATTGAATCTGCCGGTTGCTTGAAAAAAAAAGTCATGTCTTCAGACCGTTCGGCTGGCTGCCCCTCACACAAAGATGCGTCCTGATTTTACTGCTTAGTTTTTATCAATGAACAATGATCCGAACCGATCCTTGAGATAGTATTTATTCTCCATCGATTCGCAATTATTGTAAACCGAAAGAAGATGACATACCGAAAATGATTTTTAGACACAGTGATAATCTGACCCCGAGTTTCTTTCTTGAAAACCTAAACGAGAAATTCATATTACCGTGGAAAGAAGTAAACATGGAATAGTGAGATGGAAGAGATTGCCGTAAATAAAAATTATAATTTTCAACCGAATTATAATCAAGAGTCAACAACTAAATGACGCGGTCGGGTGTCTGATCACCGTATGAATGATAACAAACGACTTTTTACCCACTTTTGTGTTCATGTGAAATATGAGTAATGCTCCATTCTCTAAACTCAACATTTTTTAGCTTCGTTCTACTCTTCTATATCTTAACAAATATTTGTGCTAATTTAAAAAATTACATATATGACATTAGATCATGTTAATTTTACGTGCGGAAAATACCGAGGGAACATTTGATTTTTATGAGCTTTTATGAGAATATAAATATTTTTTCTTATACCTCTCTCTCTCGAGGATATAGCTTATACCGATGGCCTGAATAATCAAATTCTACCCGGAGGTTTTAACTTGAAGTTACATTCAACCTCGCCATCACTTGGGAGAAAGGAGGAAGAATTAATTATTGTGAGCTGAGCAAAATATGAAACTGACAAAGAAGTAATATTTCAAAGTCTCGTTTTTCAATGTAAAATCTTTTGCTCTAAGATGAGTCTCATGCATTATGGAAATTTAAGGTTGGAACTTAATCGATTATTTGTAGGTAAAACGGAAAAAAACAAGACCGGAAAATGTTATCTTTTTCCATGTCTTAGAGAACTAACTTATCAAATATTTTCTCTCTGACAAAGAGGGAGCAACAAAGAATTGGGAAGTCTAAGTAATTCATTTGACCGGACAATAATTCAATACCAAATCAAGGCGTACCAAAAGCTTAGGATTACATCGATCGCCTAAGATGCACCCTTCCCATGATTCTGTTTTAATCCCTTCCGCGTGTTGTGCAGATGCGTGGGTGTTAAGGGGAGAAAGACACGCTCTGGATACCTCTCCAATGGTACTTAACCTCGTCCATTATTGTCCGAAAAGCCGCCTTCTCCCCTTTTTATCCTGGACGGAACATCCCCGTCAAAAAAGAAACTCGAAAAAGGAGGTGTCGATTCCATTCCTTCTTGAATTGAGGCAATCGAAAACGCCACGTGTGAAAAAAACTCACCTGTAACTTTGGAGTCGTTCCTATCGTTGACAACCTTTATACCCGACATCCAACTGCCAAGAGAATTCGGTCAACTGAGTTTTTGGACGGGGGCCCCATCGGGGCGAGCTTTCTACGCACACGTCATGAAGAAGTTTAAAGTAGTTTTACCTGATCACCATTACGTGTCTTCGTCGGTTGATCGTCTGATTTAACCTTATGCTGGCAATAATGAATCGTATACTCGCAAATAAAGCCACGAATTAACTACGCTAAAACGATGCGTATTTTCATCTTTACCGGTTAACAAAACCCTGTGCCACGTTTTACGCTCTTCGCCGCTGAAATACGAATTAGTAGGATTCTAAATTGCTCCATTGCGAATATTTTAGTTCAAACACGTTCTCTGAAACAATACCACCACGTTTAACATAGGAAAATACGGAATACGAGCAATTTAATGTAAGTTATATATATTTAAAAAAAAAATCTAATGTGAACGTTTGCACAAGTTTTGTTTACAATAAATACGGAATCGTTAGACAAAGTAAAACCTGAGCTCGTCTCTTTTGCACGGAAGACGAGCATGCATCATAAACGGAATAAAGGAGATCAAATATAATCCGAGTCCTCGTGAGAACAGGAACAACGCACTCCGTATTTTTTCCACTTGATTTTTAATTTGGTACGACTAGTTTCGACGCTACGGCGTCATCATTAGGGACAGCCCTCGCGTTGATCGCACGATATATCCAATCGGGGAATCCTCAATTTTACTCGAATGGCGATTTTTCTCCACTGGCTTGCCGTGGCCATTCGGGTCACGCATAATTATTCTCTCGCGAAACGGTCCTCGCTCTCTTGACGAGTGGGAGAGAGAGAGGAAGGGAAGGGAGGAAGGGAATCTGGACCGCCGGAGGACGGTTTGTTCTCTTGTCGCTCGCTCGCACCGTCGGGCGTGTCATCCTCGTGTCCCCTCATCCCTTCGAAACGGTCCACCACTCGCGAGTGTCGGTACTCGGCCGCGTGGGCTTTACAGCCTGCTATCAATTCCGATTAGGTTATAATGAGTTCCCTCGTGGGGAGGGGGGAGGCCTACGAGAGGGGGGGAGGGGATTTCGCTATCGTCGCAATTCTGCGAGTAAACAAATTTAATTTATTTCGCCTCATGTGTCCTTCGAAAACTCCTCCCACGTCGACTGACTGACTGACTCCGTAAAGCGCTATCCTTTTG
>WURS02472274.1:0-12980 GCA_011762765.2 Rhinocypha anisoptera
AGAGAGAGAGAGAGAGAGAGAGAGAGAGAGAGAGAGAGAGAGAGAGAGAGAGAGAGAGAATGAAAGAGAGAGAGAGAATGAAAGAGAGAGAGAGAATGAAAGAAAGAGAAACAGAGCCATTGTATTCGTATATATCTCTCATATACATTTATACTCTCTTTGTCCCAACTCCCTCTCCAACGCTCTTCTTTTGTCCGCTTCTCTCTTTCATATCTCTCTCTCTCTCTCTCTCTCTCTCTCTCTCTCTCTCTCTTTCATATCTCTCTCTCACTCTGTATGGTGATCAAAATCAAACGAAACAACACATAAAAAGAAGTTTGACTACTTTCCCGCGCATACACACATAGACATGAGTTTACATTCATATACTATGCTAGCGGTCTGTTTTGATTGCGAATCTCTCCCACTTGGAACCATGCTTCTCGTCCTATGCTGTGGTTGGTGCGTAGCGATTCCTTCATTATCGATGCCGCTCCTCACTCAACCACAGCACTGTGGAAGGTGAAGGGAGTAGTGGCACGGCTCGATGGTACCGAGTGTAGAGTTGGTGAACTCTGTGTGTCTGTGCGTGTGTGTGAGTGACAGTTCGCGCGGTGAGGCCAGTGTGCGGAACGTGCTGAGTGAGGCAACACCACGGACGCAACGTGGATATCTCTATACCAAGGCAAACTTGCCGGCGTGTTCTCTCTCACACGCACAGACACACACATACACAAACACTACCACCCCAACTACCACCAGTCGATTCTGCGCCTGTCAGAATATTCATAAGTTTTAAAATTCACTCCCTTTCTCTCTACTCTCCTCGCTCTATTTCTCTTCGAAACTTTGTGTCGTGTCTTGAGTCAATTCTTACTCTCTCTTCCTCACTTTCTTCCCCACTCTTTTTTCACTTTCTCTCTCTCTCCCCTCCACGTTTCGGTTGGGTATATGTGAGTGACAGTGCTTTTCGGGGAGCTTGAAGTGAAAGTGCGTCGGCGCGGTACCGCCTTTTGAAAACCACTTTGAGACTCCGGGACAGTCCGGGGATTTTTGGCGCGCTTCGGTGGTGCTGATTCAGCAACGCAACACTTCGGATCGAACGCTTGTTCGGTTGAGCTCCATACCGCTCGATCCTCATTCACTTTCGGTTCAGAATCTCGCATTCACATTTTCAGATTTCTATTTCCGGATATTCTTTCTACCCCCACTCTATCTCTATCTCTATTGCTTCCGTTTTCCATCAGATTGAAACTTCTCGCTCAGTGTCAATCGAGACAAACGTCAAACTTCCATCATTGCGCAACCATCTCTTTAGTTTAACGAGAAATTCACACTTGAAGTTAAATTATTATTTCTTTACACACACAAACACACACCAAACATTTCTCACCAATTTCTTCATCACGCAATACTCACCTTGATTACCACCCCTCCAAGGCATTTGTGTATCTTCTGCTTCTTCTTCTTGTTATGTGACGGTGTGTCTCTGCTTCGAGTCAGTTCTCTCTCTCGCTCTGGTGATACCTTTTCTCACAGAGTCGATGAATCCTCGATATGTCCACTGGCTTGTTTGTTACTTCTCTCTCTCTCTCTCTCTCACTTTGCGAAACGTGATTGATCACTTGGCACTGCCATCATCTCTCTTCTCGTTCGTCGTCACCGTTCGGCGTCAAAGTTAATCTTGGTGCCGTTTTTGGCTTTCTTCTCTCTCTCATTCTCCCCCTCTCTCATCTCATTCTCTCACTCACTCTCCTTCTCGTCATCTGGTACCTTTGACACTGGTGCCCGGGTGCAATCCATCAACTGGACCAACAGCAACTTGTGCCCCATTCTCTCTCTCACTTCGACTCGTGCGCGCTCTACCCTACCATCTAATCTAATTCTATTGCGTGTTTCATCATCATCGCCCATCGTGTGCCAGTGAAAATCGATTGTGCGTTCTCTCTCTCTCTCTCTCTCTCTCTCTCTCTCTCACTTCACTGTGCACTCTCAACACTGTGATTGTTTCGTTTCTCTCTCTCTCTTTCGTCTAATCATTTTATTCTTCTCGACGCTCTCTGTGCTTTCCGTTTTCATTAATTTTCATTTGTATTCTGTGTCTCCATCCTTTCTCTCTCTCTCTCTCTCACGCTCTCTCTTCTTTGGTTCTTGTGTTTTGCACGATTCTCTCTCTCTCCCTCTCTCTCACTGAGTGTGTTCAACTCGATATAATCCAAGGAGACCAACTATACTTTCTCTCTCTCTCCTTACTTTTGCTTCTTTCTCTCGTTCTTTCTTATTTTTTCAAATTAATTGTTTTTACTGGAACCAACCCAACTTGCAACTTTGTTTAACATTATATATATAAATATATATCAACGCACACATACACACACAGTTTTGAAGCACTACACCACAACCAGAAGGTTTTCATCTTTATTTTAATATCTCTCTTCTACTTCTATTTTTGAACCTACTACTACCACACTGTGTACAATTACATACGGCATTACTTTCACTTGCTTACCGTCTATTTCTCTTTTCGGGTAAGTCTCTCTCTCTCTCTCTCTCTCTCTCTCTCTCTCTCTCTCTCTCTCTCTCTCTGTGTGTGTGTTTGTACTATTCCTAGGAGATTTATTACAACTCACTAACACACCCAGAAAGACATAGAAACAAACAGTTAGAGCAAAGAACGATTCGCGAGAAAAGGCAAACTGTTGTTTTTATTTATGTTTATATGCTTATTCTCTCTCTCTCTCCCTCGTTTTCTATATCTATCTCTCTTCCCATTTTATCGTAGCAGATTTTCGTTTATTTTATTTTATTTCTTATTTTCCATTCTAACTGCTCTTTGTTTTTTTCCACTCTACTATAGTCTCACACAAGAGTTGGATCAAAAGTTTCATTTTTATTATTTTCGTTATTGCATTTACGATCCACTCTCAGATGGTTGCTCCCTCTCTCTCTCTCTCTCTCTCTCTCTCTCTCTCTATGTTAGGTTCAGGTTGGGTTCAAATTCACTTTAGTTTTAGTGCTTACTCTTGCTAGAAATACTAGTTAGATAGAGAAATATATTATTTACTCCGATTGTGTGGTGATGGTGACCTTCCAACACTACCACAAAAATACTCGAACTTGAACCCTATCTCTCTCTCTCTCTCTCTCTCTCTCTCTCTCTCTCTCTCCTGTTTATGTGCTTCCACAAATGTGACAAAATCAGATGACAAATCGTTTTTTCCATTCGAAACACACACACACACAGGAACATGGGGGATTGAAGGGGAGATAGAGAGAAAAACAACAGAGTAAACTGTGTGTTTTCGATTTGTCATCATCATAGACTATGTTAGGCTCTATTGGCTCTTTGGTTGCGTGGTCTTTCTCTCTCTCTCTTGCGTTGTTTATCATCATCATCATGGTGTGTACGTGGAGATACTTGAAAGGAAAAAAATTGTTATTAGTTGGTCTAAAAATAAATTCATTTTTGCATGTGCATTTATATATATATATTGCATTGCAAGTCGAATCAAGCAACGTGGAATTCTCTCTCTCTCTCTCTTTATGCTTATTCCCATCCTTTTTCTAATTATGCTTTACGATGAAGGAAAAGCAGCTTTAAAAGTTTCTTAATCTCTCTCTCTCTCTCTCTCTCTCTCTCACCCCCAAATACTCTCGAGATATACTCTAGTGGATAAACTTTTTTTCTATGCTCTCATATTCTTTCTTTCAAGTCTAAAGTTATCTATGCGTAGTTAAACTTTTTTTTGGGGTTCATGTGGGCCAAGTTTTAATTTTTCTGAGTTTCTCTCTCTCTCTCTCTCTCTCTTACTCTCTTATTCTTTTTTATTTATTTAGGAAGAAGGCTAATAAGTTTAATGATAGCTTGTCTGAGAGAGTTCGCCAAAGAAAGAAAGAAATTGAGAAAAAGAGAGATAGAGAGAGAATAAGTTAGTAAGGGTTTGAGTTTGAGGGACAAACTTTTAATCATATCACATGCCAGTGAGCCTCATGGCTAGTGTCTCTCTCTCTCTCTCTCCCTCTCTCTCTATGTTTGTATAACTCTGTTCAGCAGAAGTTGTCACGGTCTACATACTCGACTTTTTCTGCTTTTACTTCTGATATCGCACACATACATAGAAGAGAGAGAGAGAGAGAGAGAGTGAGAGAGATTGGGCTAAACAGGGATCTATTATTAACGATCTACGACCGCGAACGAAAGCAACGATGATACAAAGTTTTGGGTATGATCATTACCCTGTATTTGTGTTTGTAGAACAACAACTTGTATATGTATATATATATAAATAAATGTATTTTTAAACTTGTTCCAAACTGAAAAATGAAACTTATAAAACGTTTTTCCATTGGGTAGGACATTGTGTGTGTGATATGATCGTTGCCGTCATCATCATCGCCATCATCATCATCATCATGGTCTCTAACATCATTATCATGCTTGCTTGATGTGTGCAGTTGAGACATTTAAAAAACATATTTAAATCGACTTGTCTAATGATGGTACCACTGTGTGTGTGTTTATGTCTGTGCGAGAAAATTTAATTTGGTTTCCGTTTCCGCAGTTCATTATTACTTTGTGTTTATATGAATGTATATTTATATTAGATTTATATATAAATATATATATATATTTCTATGTCTATGTGATACAATTGTAGTCTTGTTTGTTCCATTCTATCGCTCTCTCCCCCTCCTTTCTCAGTAGATGGTGTGTTTAATTAAAATACTAGTTAAACATAATGTCGTAGAGAGAGAGAGAGAGAGAGAGAGAGAGAGAGAGAGGAGACATAGTGCTAGTACAGTGGATCGTCGGGTTAATGCCAATGCGATTCCAGCTGGAGTTAATTACCTGAACTATGTGTTGTATGTGTGTGTGTGGAGGGGGGAGGGGGAGAAAAGAGGGCTGGTCGCACGAATTAGCCTGACGTATGATCTCTTTCTCTCTCTCTCTCTCTCTCTCTCTCTCTCTCTCTCTCTCTCTCTCTCTCTCTCTCTCTCGACACACACATGTGATACATAGAAGATGATGATGATGAGATCATAGTGTAGTGTGCACAAGAAAGGCCAGGTCAACCTAATTGCAGCTTTTCCATTGTTGACAGATGGCTTTGCGTTAGTACGCATGCCTAGAAGTGCTTTTATACTCATAAAGTGTGTGAGTGAGTGCGTGTATGTGTGTGTATGTATTCATAAGACTGGTGTGGTGTGGTGGTAGTGCACTTCCGACAGGCTCGAGTGTCCTGTAGGTGCGAGTTTAGTACCACCACCACCACTAGTAGTGTAGTATAGTGAGAAGTAATGTATTTTAATCAACCTCGTCTCTCTCTCTCTCTCTCTCTCTCTCTCGTTATGTGACTGGAGCGCAGAGTGATGTAACAATTAAACTCGTTTCTCATCGAGTCGAGGCACTCGACTTCCTTCTCTACCGCACCTTTCTTGTGGGGCTAGGTTGACATCAACCTTGAAGGACCACCACCTCGACTGTTTAGGTGACGAAGAGTGCCTCAGGTGACAGGTGGTCGGAGGTTCCTATTGCGCAAGTCGCGCCACTGCTACAAATGGCTATATTTCTTTGTTGGTGGACATCCTGTGCGGTCCACAACCTGGTCCTGTTACTGGTCATAGCTCATCTTCAAGGTCTTCAAAGTCCACTCCTCTTAATGATTGGCTTGATGGCACACACATACTGAGAGAGACACGTACACTCACATTACAATAGGATCGATTCCAGCGCAAACCTCTCATTAACTTGTTTGCCTCTTTCTCTCTCTCTCTCTCTCTCTCTCTCTCTCTCTCTCACTTAGCCATTCGCCAAGAACCTCCTCATTCAAATGACGCGACAAATAAATTACCTTGCGTGTGATGTGCCAATCATAAAAGATTGCGCGTTCGAGAGAGAGTACCGAACGGGTTAAGGCAGTTTAGTACTTTGAATAACCTCTTGAAGGTCACACACAATTTCTTTGATGGTAAGTGTTTCACCTGGAGAGGAACACACCTCGCATGCTTGTGGCTAATTCAATCACACACTCACACACATACATACATTTACTCACTCACTCACCCACCATGGTTCATAGTGGCGTGTCTTCATTCACCATAATATCTCGGTGCGTCTATGTGAGCATGTTATAATAATAATATGCTTGTCTAATGGGTGATATTTGTATTCCACTTGGTTGTCGTGCAATACGCTCATGTTGGGTCCCTACTAAGCAAACAACCGGGTAGAAACGATCACTTCGATCGCTTGATTGCTTTCGTTCACAACCATGGCCCAAGCACGCGCTAATCTACCGCTTTTATATGATGATGATCAGATGAGAAATTATGAGACTATTTAGCAAAGACCATTTAGATGGAACTTCTAAATCAACTCCTTTTAGGTCAATTTTTTTGGAAAGCTCTAACCAACAATTAACCTCTGTGCAAACTTTCTGTAAGTTGGTTCTTGTTGTGTGCGATCATCGATCGATTATGTGTATGCAAATTTCCTGGTTGTGTGTTGTCTTTTCTGGTTTCTACCCTAACCAGTATATGAATATATATTTGAACACAGGTTTTACTTTCTTTCAAATAATATACTTTTACCGGTTGCGAGATGGCCTTTCATACACACAAGCTGTTTGCGCAACCTCTAAACCACATACTAGCTGGATCTGCTCTCTTCTTAGGTATTTTTTCGTGTGCTGCAAATACTACTCTACTCTACTGTTTGTCTAGTTTAGTTGAATGTGGGTGTATGTACGTATGAATCGATCATACCATCATTACCCTCTCTTCTTTTCATCCCACTTTTATCTATTCGTGTTTCTCAATCATTTTGAGTTTTGTACACACACACACACACAAAGAGATAGAGGGAAAACATACAAAAATGTACATGTCATTCAGTAAGGTAGTTTCATGCAATTTAACTTAATACTACTACTCCAACTACTATCAGTAGCAAACACAAACACACGCATTGCACATATCCAAACACAAAGTATCATTTTCATAATTAATGCCCTGTTGTTGTTGTACCTTTGCTTTGCGTTGTGATGTGTGTGTGTGTGTGTTTGTGTATGTTCCAGTCGTGAGCAAGCACGACTTTATATTATGCGTTCTACGGAGGTTAATTATTTAGACGTTATTTACTTTTCCATCTTTAGCGTTTTATTACCTTGTGACACATTTGAGGAAAAAAGGCGAAAGGTAATGGAGTAGTGCAATTGCCCAACTCTCCCTCCCATACCTCTCTCTCTCTCTCTCTCTCTCTCTCTCTCTCTCTCTCTCTCTCTCTTTATCTATTTTCTCTTTCCCCTTCGTTCCGTTGGCTTTTTTCATAGCAATAATAATAATAATAAAAACACATCATATTTTGTTATTACATCTAATGATTGATGGTGAAATGGATTGAATTATGCGAAGAAAAACAAGCGACGAACGAACGAAGAAGACGAGATAAAAGTTTGCATTGAGAACGAGAGAGAGGGAGTGAGAGAAAGAGAGAGAGAGAAAGAAGGTAGGCTCAGTGATTGAGCGATTGCCTCGGGTCATGTGGCTCTACTTATGTCGATGACCACTGAGTCAGTGAGAGAGAGAGAGAGAGAGAGAGAGAGAGAGAGAGAGAGAGGGAGATAGAAACCTGCTATTAGTGGCTTGATTGATGTCGATCAGCATCGTTGGTGCGGGATTGGCCTGGTGGGGCGTTGAAGTGTTAATTCGCCACTCACACTCGGCCAATCCTTTCTCTTTAATCTCTGATTTATCTCGCCTCTCTCTCTCTCTCCTTTGATATGCACATCTCAATCTCTCGGTCTACAAACGACACTCGAATCGGACAAGGCCATTCTGGACATCTTATCGTCTGTTTGTGTGTTTGCATGTGTCTGTGAGTGTGTTGCGCAAGTGCCATGGAATGCAACTTGACTTTGATTGATCGATATCACGACACAATGCAAACATGCTTTCTTTTGCAGATCACATTCATACATATAGATAACGAGAGAGAGAGATACCCATACAGAGACATAGAGAAACAAACTAACTCGAGTCTCACTTTCGTTTGGTATCTATCTATGACTATGATATCTATGACTTTTGTTCCGTTTTCGTTGTCGTTTTTTGGATGATAAACGTGTATACAACAACATTAAATGGGAGAGAAAAAAGAGCAAAAGTTACATTACATTACATTTGTCACAAGTCGGTGGAATAGTTTGTCTTTTTGTCTCTTTTTCTCATTGTATGTGAGAGTGTATGTGTGTGTCGAAATGGGCTTCTTTTTGCGAATCATCTTTTTTTGTTGAAAATGTAAGTGAGAGAGAGAGGCGTCAATATCACGAGAACATCATCACAAGAACATGCTTCACTAGACATCACTGGGCTATTCTGGTTCTGAGCATTCTGAAATATTCTTCTCACATTTGCCACTCCACTTGACATATACATTCTATTGATAGAAAGAGAGAGAGAGAGACTTTTATATATTTATTACCCAGAATTCCTAATTTGATATGGCGACACCTTTATTACTAAATTTGTAGCTTTTAACCTTTCCCTCTTCCAATCACTAGACTTTTAATTTTAATGCTATTATAATTATTATAATTTTATTTATATTAAAATCCATTTAAAATTGGCTTTATATATGCAAGTTTAACTGCTTTCATTTTAAGAGTATATTTTTCTAATTATAAAACAAATAAATATTTTTATTGTTATTTTAACTCTTTTGATACCTCTATTTGAAGAAGAGAGAGGGGGAGAAAGAGTGGGGGGAGAAAGAGAGAGAGAGAGAGAAAGAGAGAGAGAGAAAGAGAGAGAGAGAAAGAGAAAGAGAATTTCGTTGTTTTGCTGAGCTGTATGTATATATATGTGCTATAAAAAGTGAAAATTTAATGACTTACTCTTTGCTTTCTTTCTCTCTCTCTCTCTCTCTCTCTCTCTCTTGCTGATTTTATTCGTTGATGGCTGCATTCACTGGTAACATTCCACCATCAGGCGGACCTAGACGCAAAAGAGAGAGGCATTAAGCAATTTTATTTTATTTTCCTACTACTACTACTACTTTCTATACTTTCCTATTTGGTTTTGTCTGTGTGTGTATATGAGTTTTGTGTTTGCGCTAAATAGAACTCGACAAATGTGCTCGTTTCAACACACACACACACACACACCTACGGAAATACTGTGACAGAGAAAGAAAAGCGATACCTAATGTAGAGGTACTGTGTAAGTAAGGGGAAAATGTTATTAAAATTAATAAAAAAAGTTAAATGATAAAAAGAGAAAGACCCAAACTCAGGTTGGCGTGTGTAATTTTGAAACTTTTATTATATTATATTATATTTTATTATTATATTACTACTCTTTTAAAAAATGTATTTTTTTCTTTTTATCATATCATATCGTGTATAGAGATATATATAGTTATTAAATGAGTGCCAAAAGCAAACCTTTTTGTGATATGATGATGATGATAATAATATAATAAAACATTACACAACGCGATCCATATAAGTCTATAGCAGTGACCCAGATTTTCTTTAAGAGGGTAATTCCTTTTCTCTTTCTCTCTCTCTCTCTTTCTATTTCTCTCGATTCACTTGTGTTCATTCAATAAAGACAATAAAGTGTTAGCAAGTTAGAGCTAGAATGAGTGAGTGAATGAGATAGAGAGAGAGAGAGAAAAGAGAGAAAGAAAGAAAAGCTATTTATTTTGAGAATTCATCTCCATTGCTTTTCTCATGATGATGATGATGATGATGGTTCTTTTCATTCATTAATCTCATCATTTTCTAAGTCAAAATGTTAATGCTCTATTCAATCTTCTTGAAAAGGGGAAAATGAAAGAGTGAGAGAAAGAGAGAGAGAAAATGGGGGAGGAGATAAAGTCAAATTACAATTTGAGTAAAATTCCATTCATGCTGCTACTGGAACAATGACGGGAATGAACGTGCGTCATTTGTAGAGAGAGAGAGAGAGAGAGAGAGATGAGAGAAAGGGCCCTATGTGTCTAGATGATAAATCGTTTTTCATGTATTTTCGCCTTCGATAGGTCTAATAATTTTTTAAAATTTTCCAAATATCATTTAAGTGAGAGAGAGAGAGAGAGAGAAGGAGGAAATGGCTTTTGAAATGTTAACAAAAGTGGATGGAAACTACTTGTATACATGGAATCTAGGATATATTTATTTATATAATATAATATATATAAATAATAAATATATAAACACTTTCAATGTGATTGGTGGATGCTAATTTGTATATATCTATACCTATTGGAAAACAGCAAAAACATCAATCGTCAATCAAACACGACTAGGCACATGCGCATATTTTCGAAACTCATTTAGTCGTTCCTCACTATCATCGATACCGTTGAGTTATTCTTTACTATTTCCTAACTAGTATATATAATTAAATATACCAAGTGAGATGTTTTACTACACACCTGCTTCGCCATTTAGTCAATGTCTCAATTACACGGATGCAGACACTTGATACTGACACCTGAGTTGAGAGAGAGAGAGAGAGAAATGACTGTGAATGAGTGTGTGTGTAAGTGATGAGATCTGATCGGCATATCTGATTGTCTGATTTGCTTCCCCCACTCTCCTGCTGAGCACGCTTCACGAGTCACATAAAAAAGAGAGAGAGAGAAACAGAGAGAAGGAGGCGAGCAATTAGTGTAGTACCAACAACAACAAAAAAGACCGAGTCTCGCTAAAAAAGCAAAGTCAAGGTTGACCTGCCTCGAGACATCGGTGATGGTGTGATCACTCATCTCCTTATACTATCGTATATACTCACTTCACTCGACTTACACGAACGATGTGTTAGGGGACAGCTGCACAAACAACTCTTAGCTCTCTCTCTCTCTCTCTCTCTCTCTTCATCTCTCTCTCTCTCTTTCTCTTCATCTCTCTCTCTCTCTCTCCCTTCCTCTCTCTCTTTCTTCATCTCTCTCTTTCCTTCCTCATCTTTCTCTCACTCTTTCAAAACAAGAACTTTGTCGCTTTTACTTGGATCAAGTCTCACTTTGTGTATAATGTGTGTATATATATTTACTGAGCATGTTTTGATCTGGCTCGAGGTGTACCCAGCTCACTTCTCTTTTTTTTTTCTCTCTCTCTCTCCCTTTCTCATATTGTCACTTATGTGAGACTTGTATGAGATGTTTTCCTGTATGCTTCTTCTTCATCATCTTCTTTTTGAATGTTCTTGTTTAGCAAGGCAAACATCATTTGCAGCTTTTTTTCTCCCTTTTGAAACGACACAGTTTTGTCTTTCTTTTATTATTTCTCTCTTTTTATTATATTATGTTAGTTTTTTCTCTTGTGTTTTGAATGAGGCCTTTTCTCTCTATATTTTTCCTTCTCTCTTATTCTACTAACTGTTTGGTCAGGTCTTTTCAATCTAATCATCATTTTCAAAAAGTCTTTATCTCTCTCTCTCTCTCTCTCTCTCTCTCTCTCTCTCTCTCTCTCTTTCTTCAAATAACATGTTTGACCTAAAAGTATATGCGTCTTTCTCTTCTTTCTCGTATTTCTACTTCTTTTACTCCCTAGACATTTTTGACTGTATATATGCGTTAGACATGTTTTATGTCTTACTGTACTACTGCTTATGTCAGTCTCTCTCTCTCTCTCTCTCTCTCTCTCTCTCTCTCTCTCTTGGCCGCGTTATCTTTATGATACCTCCTGCTGATTACTCTATACTTTTTCAGTGGAAATTTAATTTTAAAAAATAAAATAAAATAAAAATAAGACAGAGACTAAGAGAGAGAGAGAGAGAGAGAGAGAGAGAGAGAGAGAGAGAGAGAGAAAGAGAGAAAATAGAGAGAGTCTAAAAAGAAATTCTCAGGAAAAATGTTTGAAAAGACTGAACTTTAGAAAATAGCAGTAGTAGATTTTTTTCCCGTTTGACAGCAAAGTGTCCCATCATTGATGAGACACAACTGAGTGAGTGAGAGAGAGAAAGAGAGAGAGAAGTGTTAATGGCCAGTATTAGATTGACCTACTTCGATTAGCAATTTTGATGTGTGTGTGTGTGTGTGTGATGGAATTGAGCACTCGAATTTTGCCCCTGAGCCAAATTTGTCAAATACACATCGATTTTATTAGATTTTATTTCAAAGTTCAAACTTCTCTCTCTCTCTCTCTCTCTCTCTCTCTCTCTCTCTCTCTCTCTCTCTTGCGTCTTTTGGATTGCAATCCAGTGTCTTTATCGATCTCATGCTGATCAAATGTTTCTCTTTCATACTTTCTGTTGTTATCTCTTTTGCCTGGGATTTTTAGTACATTTTGTTTTTTCTTGTGAATGATGATGATGATGAAAAAATAGTTATAACACTCTCTTGTTTATAGCACGCTTATCATTATTATTATCATTGAACACGCACTCGATGATTGTGGAAAATTTTCTGTTTTATTTTGAGGAATTTCTAAGGCTTATTAGTAAGTTATATTACGCTATCACTTACACACACACATCTACCCACACACGTGTGCATCGTTGGTTGACGTAGAAATACACGTTTAAGTACACATACCTCTACTTTGATTGAGTCATCATCATCATTTATGTATGTTATATACACATGGTCGGTATCCTTTTCTGCTGTTGATTTTGTTTCCTTACTCTCTCTCTCTCTCTCTCTCGTTCTCTTTATCTCTCTCTCTCACTTTCTCTCTCTCTCTCTCTTGTTTTCTCTCTCTCTCTCTCTCTCTCTCTTGTTTTCTCTCTCTCTCTCTCTCTTGTTTTCTCTCTCTCTCTCTCTCTCTCACTTTCTCTCTCTCTCCCTAGGTGATAGTTTGTATAGAGCAGCTGTCCGAAGTGTTGCAATGCCACAATCGGCAAAGGTGCTTAGTAGTTGGCTAATGAGATCTTTCACTTGGTCTCTTTCTCTCTCTAGCTCTCTCTCTCTCTCTCTCTCTCTCTCTCTCGCTCTCTCTCTCTCTCTCTCTCTCTCGGTGTTTATGCTGGCCACCATAGACTAAATCCACAGTGGT
>WURS02472285.1:0-12980 GCA_011762765.2 Rhinocypha anisoptera
CAACCTCTCTCAACCCAGATCCCGCCATTCTCCTCTTCCCCACCCCCATTCCTCACACCCACTTTTATCATCCTGTTTCTCTCCCTCTCTCTCTCTCTCTCTCTCTCTCTCAGGGGGGTGGTCCACCCCAAACCCCCGTCTCGTTTCCTGGGGGATTATGGCCGGAGTGGGTGTTTTTCAGAAGGGAATAAGAGGCGGTGGGTGTGGCGGGCGGAGTGCTGGTTTGGGGCGTGGGGGAAGGAAGGCGAAGGGGAGAAAGGCGACAAAAGGGGGGGACGTTGATTAGTAAATGGTGATTCATTGTCGAAAGGAGTTTTTCCTGCATCGATATATCTTTTATCCGGCACAAATTGCCGGGAGGGAAGGGCGGCGCGAAGTATTTCTTAGCACGTCCGTCCGACTTGCGTAGTGCCGCATCCCGACACCAGAAACAACGCAGGGCCATTACCACCTTGTGTGTGCGGATTTTTCGATTAAAGTTAAATCGGATACTCGGCTTGCGACGTACCTGATTGACTTGTAGATAAATTGAACGTGCTTGTAATTGTTTACGAAAGTTGTTATCACTCGGAAATATATATTACAGTAAGGCCTAAAATTAATCGGGAATCATTTTTTGAAACTCAGCCGTAACACACGTAATTATTATGATCCTCAATACGTAGATAATTTATTTTGCACAAAGGTATTTCAAGATACTTTTTTATCATAAAAATGTGAGTCATTCGAAAAAAATGTACGTTACTGTCTCATATCATTGTACTGGAGATGCCATTGCAGGTAAAACTTTGCAAAACATTACTTTTTACCCTACATTATTTCCTTTATATTTTGAAAAATGAAATTTCAATATTAAACAGTCAGTTGAAAATTGCAGCAGCACACATGATCGAATCGAGTAACCTGATAAACTTTCAAGAATTTGGATAACAAGTCATATCTTTATTTGGGCAGTCACTGCCTAATTCTTACCCAGCATTATAACCGGGAGCGCTTACAGTAAATGGTGTTCCCTTGGCAGCTTATTAAATAGCAATACCTCGTTGAAACATTATAGAATATTATTGGTGTATATTATTGGAGGGAAAATTGAATGAAAGACCCTAAGAAGGCCGAGGGAAAAACACTTGGGGAAATTAGAGAGGATCTTGGAAGTAATTACATACCATTAGTAAGAATACCCAATCGTTAAAATCCACCAATCTCCGAATTGAAAGAATGATAAAAAATCGGGAAATTATAAATTGTAGGAGGTGACACTAATTTATTTATATCTTAATAATCTAAATTAAATTCAATATTTGTTGAGGGAGAGTGAGAAAGATATCAAGCAACTTAATATATAGTTACAATGCAGCAGTTTAGTAGTCCAGGTTACTACTATAAAATACCAATTTGAGTAATGGCATTATTAAATATTCTCTTACGAAAATGGTTAAATAAACCACAGATTGAGTTTTCTCTACCGGTGTTCCACATGGAATGCTTCTGTTTTATGATTCATTTCTATACGAAATTATATAGATAAGTTATTCATGGGATTTTTCTTTATCAAAATTATACTAATTAAATTTTATTGCGAAAATCCAAGATTGAAGAGAATAGAACTCAAGTGCATTAGATGGTGACCTTACCAAATGGTTTATGGCCACCTCGTAAATTCAGCCCAAGTTCCCTTAAAAAGAGACAAAATATGAGCAAACCATTAAAAATTCTTCATGTTCCTATCAAAGATAAAAATTTAGTTCACGAGAAATACTAATCTAAAATTCCTTGCGAGAGTAACGTAGTAGTAGAAGTATTGAGTACGACAAAATCATAGTGGCACAATAAAAGAAGTGAGAGATCAAATCAACGTATCGTGTCTTCGTCTTTTCATTTTGACGTTTCCTTTCTCTTCTAAAGTAGAAATGCCCATTTCTTATTTAGACTAACGGGAGAAATCAGGCGGAGACCTGACGCGGTCTCGTCGCACCGTGTCTAAACCCATCACCCCATCCCCGTTCCGTGGAGCGTCTCAATATTTTTCTCATTTCATGGCCCTTGGCAAAAGGCAGGAATTTTTCTTTTGAGAATTTCATGACGACGTGCGGCATTGGACAAGTAATGAAGTTCTCCCTCCCTCCCTTCCCACAACAACAACACTTCTCTGCCTTCTTCTCCGCTCTCTAAACCTCGACCCAGGTCCCATTTTTTGACGGTGCAAATCTGGGTCAGCTGTCTTATGATTTTTGGTTGAATTATTCGCCCTTAACGAATATAAAGTTTAATATTCTTTAATCGGTACACGATAATATACCATTCATGTTGTCCACATCGGTATATATTCTAACATTTGAGCACTTACTTTAGCTAATGAATAATAACTGCATTTAAAAGTGATCACTTATTAAAATGATTTACACATATAAATGCGCGTGACAAAGGATTATCGTACTGATTTGAACGAAAAAGGTAAAAATGGTTCACTCAAAATTTATGTTACAATTATTCAAATATTAAATGAAATAATGCTTCGAGAACATATGTACTTACGATCCTCTCACTTAAAATCCGTGCTCCTCTCGCCTGGAATAAATATTCCCATAATAATTATTTTTTTAGTTACATGCGAATGAGCATTTCTAGAGGAATATCTGGTATCTGATGTTCATTAATTGAAATAAATGGGAAACCCAATGAGAATCTACAAATTTTGAGGAATTATATTAGAAGCCATATTATCTAAATCGGAAGAAGATGCAGGCAATCAATTTTTTACACTTAATACCAATCATACGTTTGTAATTTCCAAGATATCAAATTCATTCTTTTTATTAAAGTTTCTCTGTACAGATTATAGTGAGGGTTCATATTTCCTTGATAAGCATAACAGAAAGGCAAGACATGGCTTAAGAGATCTCAGGTTATTCAACATTGAAAGAAAAAGCTGTCCCCGAGATTTTTCAGCACAAAAGCTCTCGACCTGTATCACCTAAGAAATATTAATGTTAATGTTACAATTTTATTCTACACTCCATTGAACAAAGCATGAATTCTAGAAAAAATACGCCGCAATTCAGCGCATCATTGAGTATGTCTCCCAGCAGGAATTTCGAATGCTTAACATGAATGTTCGACCGCAATGATGCGACGTGAGGTTACCTAACGTTCACCTAATAGTAACGGTGATTTTTCTCGAAATTTAATACCGATTCAGATAGGTTTATTTATAGTGTTGATTCATTCCTAATCTGGTATTATTCGACCATACTATTTACCAAAAATTTATGTCCACTAGTCTTATTTTGCAGTCATTATTATTTTAGAATACTCTGAAGCCAAAAAATTTTAGAAAGGAAATTAAAGTGCAGCTAAGTATTTTGAAAATAAGGTTTTTTTAATGAAGTTAGTGAAATTGTGGAAATATTCAGAATAACATGCTTCACACGAATGTCTGTTACATAAGTATTCATTCGTGCGTGAATTATTCCATAAATTTACCCCGTGGCTCCGTTCTGTCCATGGAAGCCCCGGGAAAGGTTTAACCTTCCTCACTATCCTTCATCAACGGAAAACTCCACTTAAGGCATTGACTAGGTCTCCATTTCTCTCACGTATGATTATAAACAAATTTATTAATACTTCAAAAAACTTGATCTATGGCCCAAAGTTGATACTGAATTTTCTTCTCGTTTTTCTTCGCCTTTTTTTCCGTCTCTCTCCGTCAGAATTGGCTAGTAATTTTATACTCCACCTATTTATGTATCGGGATGAAAATTAATATTAAGAAAATTAAAGTAATGAGATTTTGGAGAAGTTGGAAAGCTAGGCTGAATATCAAGCTAGAAGGAAATAAAGTAGAACAGGTAGAAAAGGTCAATAATTTGGGAAGCATTATAATAATAATGTCTTTATTGGGGCGAGATTGAGACTAGGTAGTCCCTTCTTCCCCCTTGTAGAGAAAAGGAGATATAGTGTCATGGATATCAGACGAAGATTTCATTAGCAAAAGTGGCCTTTCCAAAAGAAAAAAAGAGTTAATGAAAGGGACCCTAAATATAGGATTTGAAGAAAAGATTACGTAGTGAAAACCCTGTTATGGAGCGTAACATTACATGGATCCGAAACCTGGTCCATGAGGAAGGATGATGAGCATAGATTGGAGGTTTTTGAGATGTGATTTGGCGACGGGGAGGTGGACAGAGAGGAAAAATAATGAAGAAGTTTTGAGAATGGTAGGGGAGGAGATGCGTTTGCTGCCAAAAAAGACAAGAAAGGTGGATGGAAGGCATTCAGAGGCAATGGGTTGTTGAAGGTAGTAATAGAGGATAGAATGTCGTGTAAGTGGGATAGGGGTAGGAAGAGAATATGGATATTGGACAGAATGATATGGGGTAGGAAATATGCATATTTGAAGAGGGATTATAGTTATATGTTATGCAGATAACCTAAGCTGAGACGCATCAAAAACCTATCTTAACCGATAGATTACCCTTAATCATCATTTATGGTATTATGGATTGTAAACGTTCACACTTACCATATTCGATTCTGTTTATTTACTATGACGAAAAATGTACATTATAACCGAGGGAAAAACAGAGATACAGCAGAATACGAGGATTACTTGTAAGAACTACGCATACCATCAGTTACACTTCCATTCGTCCAAAAGGCAAATGCAATGAGTACTAGGTGAGAAACAAAATTAGTGCACATGACGCAAACGAAGATCTTTAATCTTCTCCATCTCCCAAGGCTTGTTGATTAATATTTCAACATAAAGCACCAAGGACATGAGTACGCTTATGTTTCCTGTTAAAGTTTACTCTCCGTAGATCACCTTGGATACAAAAATTAAAAATTAAAATATTATATACACATATAAACTAATATTACTGTATAATTTTGCATATAAGAAATAGCTTGTGCAAGATTCGTGGTGTAGCAAACGAGTGATCACGATAGTAAAGTTCTGAGAATATTGATTTTGTGTCCGCTGATTGTCAGGTTACCATCAATCCCAAGTTATCTATTCGCCTTTACACTTAAATGCATGCCCTGTTAACTGAGGCTATAATATGATGATATGCTCTGATATAATTTTCAATAATTATTTTAATTCCTCACAGATTTCTCACATTCATATTCACGATTACATTTTGAATGTATATAATTACCTTATTCATTAAAATATGACATAAGTCACCTGGGATCTTTTCATGGTGATAGTCACTGCATCTTTTTGCAGCTAAATATATGATGTATATTAATTTTACTAGCTAAAAGTTTTAAAAAAAAGTTTCAAAATAAAATTTCATTCTTATCAAATACCTCAGGCCAAACTCTGGGAATAAATTTAAAATCTCCATTATTTAGAGACATTTAATTTTGCGTTATAACGTCAAAATGATGAAAAAATCCCCTAATTACCACAAAAAATAATTTGACATAATGGAAAAATATTTTTTTAAGGGGAAAAGTTCTTTGTTCCAGGATTAAATGCATATGAATTTACTTCGGGTTATTTTCAGTTCATAATCACTTATTTTCATTAAGATTGATACATTTTTGCCATTTGATATACTGCGTGGTAAATTATTCCAAATTCGTTGGCCTTTTAACTTCACTGATGTCATTTAAACGCCGAATTATCACTGTGTATCTGCTACAATTTTTAAATAAATACTTGGATTATGGTGAAGAACGAAACCTTGGATAAATAGATGCAGTAAACACGTAGTGAAAGGAATAGAAACAGACAAACCAAGAGTAGCATGTAGAAAGAAGAATGTAGAGAAAGGCAGTAGTCACTCTATAACTGAAGATAGTCAATTTATAAATGGCGATTGAGGGATATTGTAAACAGTCATGGTTTAAAAATGAGGATTTAATCCTGGATTACAGACAGATTTCCTTTTGGTTAATTTCCTTCTGTAAGTGAGAAAGGTTCAAGTTTTAATTTGTTGTATTCCAAGAATTTATTCTAATAAAAATATTACAGAACACAATCATCGTGGTTTATCGGGGTTGTACTACGATTAAAGAATTTCCTTACATTTTTATTTAATGTATGTTATGTATTGTGTTTCATGCATCTGCTTTTTGGACGAATGAGGGTGTTACTTCTGCTAGTAGACCTGTTTCTTCGACGTAATCCTCCCATTCTCCATTATCTCTGCATTGTCGACGGTTTTAATGTGATTGACACCTCACATTGAATGTTTAGAAGTAACTTTTTTCCCCTCCAAACCTTTCCAATCCCATCCCACATCGCTGTTCGGGAGATTATTCGAGACGTTTTTCTAGCCCTACAAGGCTATGGCGTGGAGGGTGAAGTGTTCTTATGCAGCTGCTATTGGTTACGTTCTAAACACATCGTATCCGATACGAACTACGACGAGAATGAAAAAAAAATATTTCAACAAAGGGAAACAGATTTGAGGACGAGGGAGAAAAATTTTGGATAGAAAAATTGAGTTTTCGAGATGAACATGCGTGTCAGAATCATTACTCTAAGATTATCGTGTTTGACCGTTTTTTTCGCTCAGAACACGTGTAAATACGCAAATGAATTTCAACATTAAAAATTTGCATGGTGAAATATCTATGATAATTTCTCTGGATAGGATTAAGCGTAACGGTAAAATGAATGAATGAAAACACGAGAATGTGCATTCCCCATTGGGCGTAATGTCTCAATGATTGTATATCTGGGTGACTGGATGAATTGTGATATTTATTGGTCATGGAATTACTTATTTTTTCTTTGCACGAGTGAATATTTTTTGTTCACTTTGTAACCGTTATGTGCATCTCCTCCCTCATTCTTCTTCCTCATGAAGGGCGCATGAAATCCTTCTTCGCCATTTGCAGGAGGGTGTGTGAGGAGTGTGTTTTATAATAAAAAACTTTCGCACTAGGACTCGTTCTCTAATGGAGAACTCATATCTGCATTAACTAATTAAATTTCACGAATCACGCATAAACTCCCTAAGAATTTTTTTTTGAATGTTCACCACGCATCACCTAAACAAATTTTCTGACTTATAAACGACTTACGAAATCGAAAAATACGATTCATAAATTCCCGGATTTTGAAGCTAAGTATTTTTAATCTCGATTACCGTGTACAAGAGCTCAATTGTTTTGCTCAGAGGACTCGGAATGAAATACCATTTTCCCTCTAAGGAAACCCATCATTATCACGGAAATTGGCAGTGGAAAAAAATAACGGCAAGCTATTATACAGGGCGAAGTTGCCGAAAGTCCAGCTACAATCCTCTGCAGGGTGAAAGCTAAAACCATCAATAACGTGAAAGTGGGAAAAAACGAGAGACAGGCAGGGAAAAGATGAATTGGGAAGTAATATCGGAATAAATGTTCGCGGATGGGACAGAAATATGATGTGAGGGGGTGTGATTGACAAATTGACAGAAAATGAAGGAAAATTCCATCTTGGAAATGCTTCTAAGGAAGAAGGGGGTGAGAGAAAGGAAAGACCGTAAATGAAACCGAGAATGCCACATTGTTGTGGCTGGCGGTGAATTTAGGAATTTTTCTTTTATTTTTACCGGTAAAAAAAAGAAAAAAAATAATAAAACAATAGTGACTTTTATCGATTCCATTTTAAATTACTTGCTGAAAGGGAGATAGGGGATGGAGTACCTATCGAAGATTTATCCGGACATATCGTCATTTTTCATTTTTATTATTATTTAGGATACAATGCAGTTTGGCAAGGTTACACATTAAAACGGACTTAAGAATAAGAGTTACAATTAGAGTTAGTCAAGAATAAAAATTAAAAGGAAAAGAATACAACAATATAACCTGCCATCAAAAATAGTCATACACAACAAGAAGGACTTGTACTTTAGGCTATATTTTTTGGCACTCTTGTCTCTTAAAACTTCTTACGCCTTTTTTCCTTTATGCTTTTATCGAGGAAGGAATTCTTACTTACGTCACTCTTTTGAGTTAGCCATTTAGTTGTGTACTTATGATCCCCCCTACCTTTGTTACAGCTTGTGTTTGGAGTTTCAAGTCCACCCAAGCATCAGTCCCCAAGTACAATTCATACATTTTTCCCAACCACCAAATTTTCCGTCTCTTCTTTAAGCTTTTCCATCTCAGTTGCCTAATCTATCACTTACGCTATCATCTCTTTTGCATTTGCCTAAAATAAAATCGAGCAGCTTTTCTTTGGACCCTGCCAACATTTTTATTTAATTGTTTGTGATGAGGGTCCCATAGACTTGATCCGTACTCTAATGTGGGTCTTAATAAGGCTAGATATCCCATTTCTTTGGTTTTTGTACTGATTTTTCCTCAGGATACGCATGATAAAATTTAATGTTTTAAGTGCCTCGTTTGTCATTCTCTCTATATGTTCATTCCATTTAAGGTTCTTTGAAAAACCTGCTCCTAGATATTTCCAATTACTAACTACCGATATATTTTCTTTTCCCAATTCAGAGCTAATATTGGAATTTTAATTAAAATTAATTATTTTGCATTTATTGCAGTTTATGTTCATTTTATTCCTCCCCATCCACTCTTGAATATTATTTAAGTCATCCTGCAATACTTTACAATATCTTTCATTAGTTACGACTTTATATATTACGCACTCATCCGCAAACAGCCGAACTTTAGACTGGTATTAGGTAAGTCATTGATATAAATTAGGAAGAGCAGCGGAGAAATTACGCTTTTCTTTTCCAACAATATTAACTCAGTGAATTGTTATTCTGAGCTACTAAAGGTTACGAAAGAGAATGTTGATAACCCCCCTACATTGATTCTTGAATTTCCACATCTCATTTGTAGTAGTACCTACCGGTGGGATTTACCCATAAACTGTTAAACCAGAGTGTTTTTCTTGAGTTTATGGGTAATTCGAATGTGTATGTTGTTGACACTGAGTTCAAATGGACATTATTATCATAGTTTTATTGAGAAACATGGATTGATTTCACATTGGTTGGTTTTTGTTAGAATTTGTTTGTAATTTTACTCCCCATTCTCAGTCATTGTCCCATCCATGTATTTATATTATTGTAAAGTACATCACAGCCATGAAATTTTGGTGTAATCGGTGGAATTTAAGGGAACAGCGTTTAAAAAGCAACCATCTAAACCTTAATAATATTTTACAAAAATACTTTAGTGTCATCCTTTTCAAGCACAACTCGTTTTTCATTTTAGTTGTTGGGTCGAGTAGACTTGCGACATGGTAGGTAACTAAACGTACTCGTAAACTAGCAAGTCTTTCAGTTAAAGAATGCGATTGAAAACCAAAGCAAAATTAAAAAAAAAAATTTATATACCTATCGCAAAAATGAACACGGAGTGAAAATAAAGAAGAACACTTCCAATTTCCAAAGTTCAATCAACTTATTAACACAGGGTGGCATTTGTAATTACTTCCCCTGTTCTAGGTCATTTCCGCCACAATCTCATTCATGAACCCTACATTTTCATTTTTAATTAGAAATTATGACCATAGGCGTGCGATTAATGAAAAAATAACAGAATCCGTTTCCAATTATGGAAGGAAAATACGCAAGGAATAATGAAAAATGTATAAGGGTAATTTGATTGAAACATATCGACCTTTCGCTTCATCAATAAAGAAAATTTTTCATACGCCTATCGAACCTTCCACAAGAATCATTGGAAGCACGATTCCTTTGCAGATGAATCAATCATCGTTTCATTTATCATCTGTCACTTTCTACTGTAATACTTTCTTTACTTCCCTGCCACTCAGATTTATTCTTATGATTTATACAAAAGTACTCAATATTTATGAATTTAGTTTCTTAACAGTACCGGCGTATTTCCTCTCGAATTCCAGTGGACTCGAAGACTTTTCATATCATTACCTTAATACAGTACTAACGGAATTCTAAATAACGTATCACGAATGACATAAGCCTATCACTTTGGAACAATTTTTATATTACTTTCGGCGAAAACTCCAAAATTAACTTTAAAGATTATACTGATATCCTTTTCCGTATATCTCATCTTGATCTCTTCTAGTGTTCTAGTAACGCAATTACTTTTTCTCACACCCAATATCTCTTTGCGACTACAGAGTATCTGCTGGGAATTGTAGGGGAAGAGATGGTTTTGTAGAGGGCATCCCTGAAGAGTGCAGGAAAGTATGGAGTGTTGGGTTACTGAAAAATAATATTAGCGAATTGGATAAAAGAATTATAGATTGGAAAGTAATAAGGATGCTAAATAGAATGATAGAGAATAGAAATTGCATGAAGTTCAAAGGGCAGGAAAGTCGCATTTGTTTGCTTTTGAGTCATTCTGCATGATATCCCTCTATATAATCGTTTGTTACTTTTACATGTTAAAAGTCTTTGATAGTTCACCTTAATGTGATTGAGCAATAAATTTTAAGAATATAATATTATTGTGTTAGCTCACTAGAATTTATTAAGAAATGGTTCATACCTTTCCTATCTTTGAAGTATTTCTGGAAAACTTAGCTGTATTACTCCCTTATATCTATCAAACTATGAAGTAAATCATCCACAATTTTTTTAAATTTTTTAGGTGTGTTTTTTTATCAATGATATTTATTACTACTTGATGATCTTTCGGAAGCTTTAAGGAGCCAACAATTTTTCAAGAGTCTTTCATAGCATATGCTTCCTAAAACTGCTTTTGTAGGTTTACCAACATGCATAATACGATTGCTCTCGTCGTTCTATCTACATCTGTATTTTCCTCTATATATAGAAGAATAACTTTAAAAAATTTACTTTAGCTTTTTCCTATTTTTCCCAATATATGAACGTTCAATTGGACCTTCTTTTATTGCCTCTAAGCAAATTGTATATTAGTATTTTATAAAACTAAATATCAGTATATAATTCATACGTTTTAATAATACATAATAACTATCAGTTAAAATTAAAAGAATTTCTGATTTTAACTTCATTTCAGCTCATAGAAAATACAGCGTTGATTATTGGATAAGAGTATTGGCCCTTTCTTAAAAAAAAATATAGCATTACTTTGCAGGCTTTGTTATGAACTCCATTTATTTTTTGAGGTTCCTTAAATATATTTCTTTATCTGTGTTATTAAATAACCACCATCATTTTTTTATCTCATCAATGCTATGGATAAGATGATCGTTGTGAACCTCACTTTTTTCACTGTTACAGAGATTATGAGTCATAACCAACATTCTATTTTATTAGCAAAAGTTAAAGTTGCCTTTCTGTGTAATTCATGAATTCTGATAAAGGAAATTTTCGCGATGAAGTGTAGTAATCACAATGTTACTCTGACAGAAAAACGACTGGTTGCCTCGTTGACAAACTCATCTTAAGTTATCAAGTCTTAAGAATTGAGTCGAACCCAGTATCATTGCATAGGGCATTCAAAATATTTCGTTGTAACGTCAGAATTATTTGTGCCATTCTCTTCCTCGGGAGTAAACCACAAAACGTCACACACTTCCAAATTTACGTCTTTTATCTCTCGTTTCTCACTTCATACTTTGCACTCAACCGTCCCCGCTATTCCTACACAACAATCCCCGCCCTTCCCCTTACACAAACACCAAACAAAAACTTTACAACAATCAACCATCCAAAATTCTACTCCAAATGAACAACAATGAAACAAATGGCCAAAACACAACATCACAACAATAGGCCAGCAATAGGCCAAACGTTACACGTAAACACAGTGTAGTATGATGCACGATTCTTGTTCATGTTTATCTTGAATTTATTTTCTGAAGAACAATGACACGAGCAATTTGAGTATACAGTAACCATCACCCCAATTGGTTGTAGAACATGAATTGCTTGAATTAGACACATTTCATGATATGCACTAACACCATGATGCTATAAGAAAGCGATATAGTAATGAAATTGACGATATTGCAAAAGCAAATGACATTCAATTTTTGAAAGTCGATATTGAGTAATCTAATTTGATACTGGGTTTTTTTGAACGTTTATAAAGTGATGAGTAAATATTGAGAAATACACAAACAACTGCCAGTGAGTTTTTTTCTCCATGGCGTTGTACCTGAAACACTTTCCGTGAACTTAAATGAACTTACTGTCAAATAAACACCAGTAGAAGAAGTGTTCCAAAACGTCTGTAGAAGAACATCCTTTGTGTCTCGTAAGAGTACTCAGCACCTAGGATGTTGCTTTAGGTCTTATAACCTAGCACAAGTAGAATGCAGTGGTATCCATACAGTCTTTTTAATACAGTGCCACTCGCAATGTCAGTGGAGGACGGTTGTAAATCTGAATAAAATGCAGGTTTTCCTCAATTGACCTAATCAACATATCATTCACTTGCGTCAAAGAAATAATTTGTAAGACTTGCTAGAACTAGATAGACGTTAATTGGCGAGAAATGAAGTTATCAATCAGATGAGATATACACCAGAGTTTTCAATATGGACGAAAAGTGAAAATGGAGCACTTCTAGTAATAATCCCAGCGGATTGCGAAAATTCACGGAATACGGTAGGGAGGGGGATAGTTCCTTTCCTTTTGCCTGCCTCGGTTTTCCAGAAAGATCTATATACCCAGAACGTGACCCAACGTGACAATTCTCTTAAGCACGACTGTATTGAACCCGAGTCCCCAGTTCAGTAGTCGAAGTCACTGGCTGTTGGCGCATCAATGTCTCAAATTAGATGCTGATTATAAATATGCAAAGAAAGAAAGTATCGAATGTGTGGGAGCATTGGAGAGAGAGAGGCTGCTTGGTCTGGTGGGAGATATGTATATTTATTGTGAAACGATTTCCGTGGTGGAGTTCATGCTTGATGATGGCTCGCCCCCGACCGCGTGCGCTGGCAGGCGTCTTACTTGGTGTTGACTATATTTAGAGGTCGAGTGTTAATAAATCAGCAGAATTTATGATGAGGGAAGATAATAATTTTCGAAGGGTTTCTTGGAAGAAGGAAGAAAAAAATGATCTGGGGAGGGGTA
>WURS02472296.1:0-12980 GCA_011762765.2 Rhinocypha anisoptera
AGAGCTCCGGGGGGTCAGGGTGCCGTGTATAAAGATGGTGGATGGGAAATGTTGGGGAGTGTTTCAGACGGGAGCCATCCCATCGAATCTATCGAACACCAACGAAGGTCGTCAGCGAGGAGAATCGAGGCGAACTCTCGCGCCCAAGGACATCATCATGATACTCCGGGCTGCCGGACACGCGCACCCAGCCTCCCTGGTTTATGTGACCGTGAGCATCGCCGCAACAACGGCTCCGCCGACGCGTCTGAACCGAGAGAGGATGGCGGGGTCGGGGCGCGTCGCACCCCATCACGCGTTCACCCAACGAAGTGCACAGATCCACCCGACCGCGTTTGAACGAACGCGAGGGGCGGCCCACACTCTTTTCTCGTTGCACGCCAGAGGAGAAGGTGAAGGACCAGCCCCGTGGATGGGGAAGGGGGATTGGCTGCAAAAGGGGGAAGAGAAGAAAAATAAGACTGGAAAAGGCTGTTCACGTCCAGAAGAAATTTCTCGTCGTGCCATCGACCTTGGGCGACGCTTGCAAGACGGTGGAGGTCTTTTCCGCATAAGTGAGGAGACCTCAAGAGTTTGAGGTTTTTTTTTTCTTCTTCTTAGGAAAGAAAGGCGACTTCCATGCAACGGAGGCGAGCTTCTTAAAGGGTCGTGCGTTAATTGCGCCGTAAAAGAAAATCGTCGACACAGTTTGAAAACACTATAAATCTTGCGACGCATTAACGATTATTACGAATTGGATAACGGTGAGGGATGAGGGACAGGAGATGATAAACATGGGAAAAAAATTAAATGTGGGGTCCCGTTCTGAAATTCACGTTCAAAAAATACGATATTATTGCCTGAGTCGCAGTGTAACTCTGAAAGGGTCATATTTCTTGTAAACCTTGAACTAAACGTAATGTGCATTTACCAAATCGAAAAATTGAAAGCAATAATACTCGTGTGTTCCCGATACCGTGAAGAAACCTCGCAGACCCCATGCACGTGAATACTGATTTAATGCAATACTTCAGCCTTTAGTAAAGTTTCAAAATCTATAACAAGGTGTTCTTACGCGAGCCACTGTCAGGAACACATCGTTTAACAATGTTCAAGAAGTAAAATGAGGTATGTTTAAGAGTCTTCCGAACTTTTTTAAATGCTAGGGCTCGTCTTGAATCAGTTAAACTTTCCGTGCAATTTCCTCGCCGGCGACTTGTACCAACGGTTTTCCCATTTCTGGAAGCAATCGTGTAAGGCTTCAGCTGGAATTGCATGAGAGCTGTCTGCGAACTGTCTTTTATGGCCTCAAGCGAGTCGATCCTCTTAGCTGAAGGATAAATTCACCATTTAAAGGTTAATTTGAGATATTGGGAGACAATAAAAAAAGTGCTCGAGGTAAGTTCTCAAAGCACAGAGGTTGTGAAAGAACCAACAGGAAAATCTCTATTTATTTATTTTTTACCCAACTTTTTCATATGATCCACCTTTTATGTTTACCACATACGATGAATCCTGCCAATTAGTTTAAGATGATAAGCACAACGATTTTCAAGATGGTTGGGAATTATTGGATATATCAGGTATTGACTTTGTTAAATTGTGAAATTGATGGGGAATATTAAATAATTTATCATTCATGTTAATAATGATAATTGGTATAAATACTTCATTTTGTATCAAATTACTGGTAGATTTATTTCCCGAAATTTTATCCATGTAAATATTACCATGCATCAATACGGAAAAAAATATTCACCAGAGGATGTAAATTTCGTGCTTTCAGTATAGGGTGACCATAAAATACAACCACTTCTACTATTTTGACAATGATCAGGTATACAACATCCTTTTTATCAACTTTGAATTCATTGATATTGATACTTCAATTTAGAGAAGAAACTGAGGATGGAATTCTTATAATTAGTAGTTATGCATAGCGATAAAGGAAAGCCACAATGAAAAATGATTGAGAAAGCAGTTATGACTAATATAATGTGTAAAAGTATTTAAATCTTAGAAAAATTAAAATCAATAGTTTTAGGGACTTATTAAAACTAATGTAATGAAACTGTTTCGTCTGAAGAATAATCTAATTTAATTTGTACCAGAGATCATAAAAATGGAACACGTAAATTGCAAAAGTTTAAGGAAATGCTTAAATATAGCTCGCAAAAAGGATAAAATTACGAATAATGAACGCTTCTGGAGGAACAGCGTAAGTGCATCCTAGGTAGTGGTTGCTATATCCTTCTCTCTAGTTACTAGATTTAGAGATGGCGGTATATTGATTGGGTGAAGTGTGTTATGAAATAATTGATAATAGTAAAATAAAATATAATAAAAATACTTTGATTTACAAAGGTGAAAACAGTTGACACTCGCTGACTAGCGGTTAGAGCGTGACTGGGTAATAGTTGGGTGGGTAACAAGGATGGAGTTACTGGAAAGAGGGTCTAGGAAGTAAGTAGTTAATGAGAGGACAGTTGAAACAAGTGAGAGGAATGGCTGGAAGTTGGTAAAGGGACAAATTGAATATTAACAACACGAAACTTATTAAAAGCAAGGAAAGTCGAGGATTGGGAAATGGGTTGTGTACAAAAATTCTTTCGGAACTTGGTCGTTACAGGACACATTTTTGAAGCCTTTAACTGTTCTAAGACATGAGTCTCGAACCTTTATTTACAATATGTAGAGGTACAGGTGTCAAATCACTTGAAAAACATATCCATTTTCGATTAATTAATAAATTTTACCTCATTCCAATTAAAACGACAGTGGTTAGCCTACCACATAGTAACTTGATGATACAAGTACTGAATGGTACAAGAGTGCGATGGTAGCAGTAGATTAAAACGTATTGATAGTAAAGCCTTCATTATTATCTGATATATTTGGAAAAGAATTAATAAAAAAATTCCTCTATTTCTTCTATAGTGTATAAACCTTGTGTCAGTATCATTTAAACATATGTATGATACATATTTTCCTTCTAAATTTTATATAATATAATTACACCGTGCAGAGTTATGGGCGAATTTATTCATATTTACAAGGAGGCTGCAATAAAATATATTCAATTGCTTCCTTTAATGCACAGTCACGCAGTATGAGAAATTAATCAGTTGTTACATAATTTTCCCAGCAGTATGAAGCAAAATATCTCTATGTACCTAATGTTTCTCAGTGATTAAACATAATCCCTTTGATTTAAAGTTTGATTGGGCAAGCAAACGAAGAACTTAAGGAAAACCTGAAAGAATAAAAATCAAATGATGAAAGAAATTTCACAAAAAAATTATAATTGTTTTTTACGACGGCGCTTTCTTTCACATTATCATATTCCTTCGACTCGCCTAGCGGGCTACTAACACAAAGTTATTTTCTATGTGACTTAGTTTGAAATAGTAACCAGAAGGACGTTAAGAAGTAAACCTGTAGGGACCAAACTAATTAAATTTCATTTCGGAAAATGAATCGTATAATTTGGGCATAAAAGGCCAGTCGTGTTTGCGTTGCGATAATAGAGTGCGTTCTGTGGGAAACGCATCCCATGGTGACTATCTAGTCGGCCGGGTCGGTGGAGTCCTGAATGGTGCAATAATGGGTGAACAAGGTCGAGCCAGGCTCATCTTAGCTTTTGTGGGACCATTGTATTTCCTATCTAATTCTCAGGAATTATCACTTTGGCACAGTCCACAGCCTTAGCAGAGAATTTAAATTACAAATATAGTATTTGGTATTTATTATCGCCAGATATAATCACACAATTGCTTAGACGGACCCGTCATGTTTGTCTTCCATTTAATTTAAACCATATGGAAGAGATCAGTTGATTATTAACTTACATTTTCCACCCAAGTTATTTATCGCCTCTACATTTTTTTAAACTCTTGCATATATAAAAAAAAATTGGAATTCAAAATACGTTACCACATCCATTTCATATTGCCAGTCTGATAATCTGAGATGGTACTGACCTGAAACAAATAGAAAATAAAAATTAATTATGTACACCAAAAAATAAGCAAAGGCGGAACATTAAAGACCATGCACGTACTTTTCTCGACAATCGACAGTGTGCGTCATGAGGTTCAGAGAGCATTGAGACCCATTTTCAGAAATGGCCACTCATTCTTCCTAAAAAGAAATTTTCCACTCACCAAGATAACAGAACATTTTGCTGAATTAATATTTTTTTTCATTTTTCATTTATAAGTTTCATCAATTTTGGGTATGATGACTAAATTCAGATATGCTAACATTTTGATAAAATATCGGAAAAAGAGATGGGTTACTTAAGTCAATCCTTGATGTTGTAATTTGAAAAAATTATAAAGTGGGTATACGAAAAAATACATACATGCTTACATACACGCGTACATTACTATCAAAATCTACGTAAAGAATAAAAAGTTCCAATATGGATCAAATAGTGAAAGAGAATCAAATTACACCCGCGAAAATTGACGGAAGCAGCCACGCCGGAGGCGGCAGATGGAATACGAATTCATCTCTGGCGTGGGCGTCACAATATGAGCGTGACGTCGTACACCTATCGGTGAAAGCAGTTCCTCCAGCGGCTGCGTGGGCGACGCCGTCCCTTTCACGGGTGGGGGAACTTTCCACTCGGCTATATCGAATTCACTTTCAACTACGCAACTTCCCGTGGAGTACCTGGCTCTGAAAATATTCTCCATTTACGATGAACGTAAAAGGGAACACGCGGCGTACATTAAAGCGAGACGGCGCTTGAGGAAAAGGTTCGCTTAAAGTCAGGTCTTTGTGTTTTCTCCAGTTGAATAATGAACCCTCGACAATTATTTCGACTGGAGGAAGTTCACATAGACGTTTTATATTTTCTACAGTATAATATTTTTCCTGACTGGAGTAGTGACAGGAAGTCTTTAAATAGGTAACTTAGAAGCTCGAATTTTGGGCACAAAGTGGTGGGGATTTAAATGCATTTTCAGAAGGATGATGGAACCGTGTGTAAAGGGAAGATGCAAAGAAAGGTAAAAGAGTAAAAAGTTATTCAGAGAGGACATAGGGTAGGGTCATCGCAAGTTTCCTCTTCTGGAATACCGTAAAACACTGGAAGTTTTACAATATTCAGTGTAGAGAAGAAAATCGTCGCTTATATTGTCTCTCTTAGGAAAATATATTTGTGAATGAGTTTTCTATTCCTATATTTCAAAAACATTAATTAATTAATTAATTAAAATTCAGATGGGTGATTATATCGCAAATTAACTACATGATTAGCCACCATATTTGAACGTCCACATAAAAGCCATTAATTTATATAATCGATAAAGATAATAATTTTTGTGAACGTAATTGGCGTCAAAATAAGATACCAATACATTATGAATTATAATAACTTTGTTTCTACATAAAATGTATGTGGATTTGCCAATTTGCTCTATTTAAAAATTAGAATAATCTCAAAGACACATTAAAACATAGAAAGTATGCTGTGATCTACTGAGTATACGTTGAGCAGAATACCAGTATTTTAATTACAGGCTTTTCCATGCGAGGTAGAATTAAGGCTCGTTTTCATATATTTAGGAAAAATATTATATCATTTAAAAGAGCTATTATGGATGTATAAATATCTCTTTAAAAATGAAAATAAAATTTGCTTTTAGAGCAAAGATCGATTAATATTAAATTTTGACAAAGATCATATGGGATATAAAATCCATGACGAAGAGTAGGTATGTTGTGTTACAATATTTTTAGAAACAGTTTGCATTATGGTGGAAATGAAAGGAGATATATTTACGCGAAGAATTTAATTTTTTCCACATTTCCTAGGCTACTCATGGTTCATAACTGACTCCGTGGAATCCCCATGCTTCAAGTGCAAGGAAAGTCCTATTTATGGATTAGGGATCCAATAAAGCTTAGTTGAATGGATTTGAGGAAGAGTAAATCGTCAGTCTAGTAGAATAGGAGAAACTATCAAGTGGAAAATCTATGGAAGGTCACTTTCCACCTCCGAATATTCTACAGAAATGAAAAGTTTGCCAGATGATTACGGTCAGAGCTGCAGGAAACTTATGACGCATGGTGTGGGCTTAATTCTGTACAAGCATTAAATGCGCAAATTAATTTTATTTAAAAATTAAGTTATCCAAAAAGACAATGGGTTAATTTAATATTCATTACTAAGCTTACCGTATTCTCCTTTATTAAAGTTTGCTAAATTAAATTAACGCTTATTTTAAATTTGCTGAAAGAAGTATGGGGCTCATAGATCTCTAAAGGAGACTAAATGAGCTACAATATAAATTATTCTAGTTTTATAAGGTGGTCGATGTAAGAGATCTCAAAAACGATGTGAAGTCACTTTTCGTTTAGCGAGAAAGTATAAAATATATAACAGAGTAAATCGCCACTATGAAACTAAGTAAATCGTAGATATTCTTGACTTATACTTACGAATGGGAAAGTTTTTGTTCACATAATTTACGTTAATTAAGTTTATTTTCTTTAAGAGTAGACTACGCATGTCATTACGTTTCACATCTATTTTCTAACGAAATTCGGAATATCTCCATGTTTTTCGGTGTTCACAGCATATATTCTTATAGGTCCACATTTATTATATCCATTTTTAGTCATTCGTATTTGACTCAACCAACATGACTGTATTCGAGGGTATTCAACATACCTACGGATAATTATATTTTGAAAGAAAGGTCAATTTTTGGTGAAGCAAGAATAATCTGGCTCATCCCATAAAAAGTCCACTGGACGGAAAAAGAGTAATTACGAATATAAGTGGCATTTTAAATAAAGTAGGCAACTCCCACGGACCTCAAATAATGCCACATAAAAAGTTTTCCTAGACGTTCGCCGATGTAATTTAATTAATGGGTATCATGTTTTCCATTTGATAATGAAATCTTGAATTGAGAAATACTTTTTTAAACAAGCCAAAAACTAATCTGTAAATAAAAGAGAACTTGGTTCATACAAGGTGCTTCAGGCTTCTGAATTGGCATATAAATTTCAAATTAGCTAAAGGTTTAACTATTTTCCATAGATAAGTTAAGTCCGCTATTCGAAACGTGATGGAAATACTAATTTAACGTCAGTTTTTAGATGTCATCCGTATGGCAATGAGTTGAATGAATTTCCTCTTTTGTTACCAATTTCATGCCTCCGGCAGTAAATAAAACAATTTGAGAAACGATATGTAATTCAGAGAGGGTGACGTCACTGCCAGCATTAATTACTTGTTTCACGTTATCTCCATAATTAACTGTTAAGGATCGATATCAACTGCTGGTTCAGAAATGCGAATGGCAATTGCAGAGGACCGCGTCATAGTGTAGAGGCGGAACTCGAAAACTTAGCATTACATCCTTGAGTGATACGGCCCGCATGACTAAATGTCGTCCGGGTAGGTGTTACTTCAGGGGCACGCGTAGAGTTCCACGAAAGATCTTCACGGTTTCCAAGGTCTGTTCAATGATTTAAAGCCAATTATACCTAAACTACCAACATATTCATATCGATTTATACATATGGATGCATACCGAAAACCTTTTTCGATGTGGTAAATTAACATCTAGTTAATTAATAAAATTAAATTGACAGAATTTAGGGAGCTTTTATTACACACACACAAGAATATTTAAAAAAAATAATAATTATGTGTTTGTAAAAATATAGATAAACATAAATAGTAAAAAATAATTATAAACTTTACACATTATATTAACTGAATTATACCGTTTAGACTAAGAAAGCAAAACCATCATACGTATAAAACCGTCCTTGCATAACAACAGCGAAAACAACTAAATAGAAAACTGGAATGATTTTTGATAAAAGTGTGTCAATATTAGATTGATAATAAACAGGCTAATAATATACATATATATATATATATATTCATAATTATTGATATTTTTCGTAGATTTGGGTAGAAATAACATCTGAGAATTGAAAGCAAGCTCTCCCTTTAGGATTTCTGACATTCACGAGAAGTTGGGGGTGGGGGGACAGGGAGTAACATTCCCGTAGTTCCAGCTCTATAAACAGCCGGGGAAGTTGGCATACATGCCGGTGACAAGTGACCTTTTCACAACCCACGAATCGTCAAGATGAAAGCACAAAAACACTGGCGCTAAAATATTTATCGACCACTGTCACCTGCGCTGGAAATTTTCCATGCACATTAGCACTAGGTACTGAAAATAACGAGTTATCTTCTTATACCATCAAACTATATCACAAAAAAATTCAAAATTCATCTCAAAATTATAATTGCTATATGACGGTCCAGAGTTAACATGGTAAAGATGAGGATTGGAAAGAAAATTATTTCTGGTAAATATTCTGTAAATTCTGTTCTTATAAATTCCGTAAATTTATATTAGACCATTGTCGCACTTCAAAGCTATCATCGTAAGATAAACTATTAGATATATAATTAAAAATCATAATCCAGCTATAACCGATGACATAAAATGACGTTCACTTCACAGAAGAAATTAGGCTTTTTACAAAAATAAAAATGGAAGGGAATGGCGGTTGATAGACAAACGAAAATACAACGTAAACTTTTTTTGCCCCAGGTGAGTGTTTTCAATGTCATCACACATTATTCCATGCTTTCTTGTGACACGATAATACAGAAAAAAAGAAAGTTAATCTTCTGGTGTTTTATTTTATTTTGCTTAAGCATACGGAAATTGGATCTACGCCTTTTTTATTAGCTAAGTGAGAAATATATTAACAATTCCTTATATTTTTTTTCGGTTTAGAATCTCTAACCTTTGGAAAACATCGTCCTTCAAACATATACTAAGTTTTGAGTGCTTACTAGAACCGAATAAAAAAAACCATTAGTGCAAAAGTATGAAAAGGGGAAAGTTCTTTGTTATCGATACAAAATTTAATATAATCGTATGCCTAAATACTTGAAGTACTGAAATAAAACCCAAAGTTTAAGACCACATAAGTTATATTCACATATGAGTATTATACTTAAAGACATCTTATCACTAGGCACACCCGAAATTAATGGAGTAGAATTACTAATTACATTCGTTCCATTAGGTACATACATTTCACTATTGGCACGAGGAGAAAAATAGAGAATACGATCCCCTAGCGCGGGCTAAGTGTACAGTCTTGATATGTCCGCCAATTCAGTCTGCACTGAGACGATGCGATGAGCGGTATCGACGGTGAAAGTAAACAAGCGGAACTATTCCCTTCGTTTCCACTTTGGAAAATTACTCCATGAATCAGATTCTCTTTACAAAGTCAATCACTGTGGGATTGAAGAAGGTTCCTGTCATGGTAACTGAACCGTAATCAGCTTACGATGAACTAGGGTTCCTGGGATTGGAAACTGGATGGAGGAGGAAAGATAATGCCACACGGGGCAGTATAGGAGAAACGGCGCCACAACATTCGATATTTCTTAAATGAATGTATGTCGCCCATGTACATTCGGACATAGGTGACGTTAGTAGTAGTAGTATTTTTATTTATAGGGTGCTTCGACGGCTATGGTCATTTCGCACCTCTTCAAGACGTAGAAAAAACCCATCTGGACAAACACAACAACCGTGCCCTGGGCGGGATTCGAATCCGCGACCTTTGGGTTAGCAGGCGAGCATGCTACCCACCAGGCTAACCTGGTCGGCAGGTGGTATGTCCTATATACAGTATCCTGTAACTCTTGGAGAGATTCCGAGGGGAACTGAAAATCAGGGAAGGTTGTATTAAAAGTCATTCACATTTTTGGAGCATTAAATATTTACTTAATTTTCACGGATTTTCTTTATTTTTTTCACGCGCAAAAATACAGTTTCTACAGAAAACACATTTTTCAAGCCAGTACGGGAAGAATTTAAATTGAAGATTTGAAGAATTAAACGGCTCATGTGATTCTAAAATTTTAGGAGTGGGTCTTTAGGTACCGCACCCACATTAGCAAAAACGTTGGTCACCGAATGGAATAAACATTATTCCTCAATCTCATAGCCTCCCCCCCATCCTCGAATGTCAATTTGACATTTTGTTTAATCTCAGTACTCATATGAAAGCAGTTATTCCACCATTATGGCTATCGTATACCCAGTATGAATGAATGATCTAGTAAGGGGAATAGAGATTGAATATAAATTGTAAAATTTAACTCGTGTTGCCTTTTCGTATTTCTGTTCAGTGATACGTGGGAGAAACGGAAGAGGAAATTGATTTGGTGTTTTCTATTTTCAGACGAAATAAAACTCCCCCGTCTTGAAAAACTATATTTGACATCCAAGGTGTTGTCATTTTCTTTTTAATTCGAGGAGAGGCGTGCCAAGTGCCCATGCTAGACGGATTGACGTTTGTCGTTTCAGAATAACTATACAGATAAAAATGGATAGCATAGATTCTTTTAAGTGGTGAGGGAGTGAAATTTCGTATACACGGAATATAATACAGCATTACAAACTTCATCAAAAGTAGGACACTCTTTCTTCATGTTAATACTCTCCCTCAAGTGCATGCATGATTGTGTGCAAGGACAGATGGTAGAAGTGGAAAAGGTGTCCACGAAGGTCACCAAATTATCAATTGTGCTTCAATTAGGAAGGATGTCTGCAAAAGCTTAATTTCATTTAATATCGGAAAACATACATGACCAAAAGGCTACATTCAAAATTTAATTTAATTTTCAAAGACAAATATAATTTTATTGAAATTAATTTCTTTATTAAATCCGTATAGGAACAAATTTGAATAATTTATACATTTTAGGTATATATAAGTTCTGTTAATCATGTGAATAATGTCGAAAACGATAACCATGGCAAGTTAAATTCCAATTCATGGAGCAGAGGCATTAAAAAAAACCACATTGATCAACCCGAAGGTTGGTATGTTAAGTGAGGGTAGAGCTCACCTAGTACTAAGCCCACGACGCGTGTGGAAATTCACACATCAGAGGGTATAGAGGGGGGCCAGTTCATTTCCCTGTGCCGCCTGTGGTTTCCCACTGGAAAATGTTGTACCCGAAAAATCACTCAGCTTGGGTTTAGCTGGAGGTGTCCGGAGGGTCTCGAACCCGGGTCCCCCCGTCAGTAGCCAAGCACTCTACCCACTGGGATACCACGACCTCGAACAGAGGTATTGCGTATGTTAAATTTGTCAAGAGACGAAATAAATGTCATCAAAATATTAAGTTAAAATTGACAGATAACCAGTACATTTCAGTGATTGCCCATATGTAATTGCTTATCGATTCTTAATCAAGTACCTCAATTTTCTCGAAAGTCGAAGGTTAAACGGGATCCAATAGTCTTCCGACAAAGCTGAGGGCACCACAGTCTCGACGGCTCGAGATTTCGTTTACTATCTACCAACTCGAGTTCCAATGGCCGATTCCCGATTCATAATTTACGACTTGAATATCATCATGGGGGTTGTCGTTTTTCTATCACTTTTCAGAACGGTTGCACAAATATGCATTGAATGGCTATCCTTCCCGGAGCATATGACAGAATGTTTGGTTATTATAATTATCCAGTAGTTACAAGTTGACCACCTGGCCAGGTGGTAACATAAATTTACATTAATCACAAAACTTGGAAAATCATTGCAAAAATTCTTGAAAAAATAACATCACTTAGAAAATAATCGCATAAATCGCAAGGAAGACAGGATATAGAAGAGATTACGAGATTTTAAGAAGAAAACATGCAGCGATGCATAGAAAAACGTGCATAAAAACAATCCCTTCGCAGCCCCCTCAAGATAATTTCAATCATCAAACCAATAATCAAACAAATGATCCGAGAACCTAGTGATGAGTACAATTTTTATATTACATGCTTTTTGCATCTCTTCTTAAAAATGTTGATGGTACTTGGAAAGGGTTCAAAAAGTTTTGCAGGCAAGCTGTTCCAATCAGTTAATTGATTTACTTAAAAATGAGAATTTTTTAATATAAAAGTTCTTTGTGGCCGACATTTTATCTTGTGCAGGTGATCATTTTTTTTCTCACGAAATTTGGTTTATCTCCACCTCCTTCGATAGGTCTGCCCAAGCTTTACCTCCTTTGAGTAATATATGAAACATTCCGCATAGACTGCTTCTTTCCCTTCTCGTTTTTAATGTCTCCCAACCAAGAGATTCGAGCATTTCTGTCACGCTGTCAACCCTCTTATGTTTTTTCCCACTACATGTGATTACTCGTGATCATGGAACTAATCCCAGGAAAGAAATGTCACACAGTTTATATTCTCATAGCCAACGAATGCGGGGGAGACCCGATAGGCATGAAAAGCCATCCTATATTTTCATAGTTTTGGGCTTTTTCGCTGTGACCGTTAGCGCTCGCAGTCCTGTAAATGTTGTAATTAACAATTTTTTTCCATTTCTATTCAAAGTGGACATGAAACATTAGCAATAATTCATGCAATTCATGCAGACATCTCTGGAGAAAGATGAAGACGGTTGTCGTCCGAATGCGTTAGGTCTCGTGGAGCAGCGGGACACGGTGGTTAAGACGAGAGTGAGTTTTCATGAGGGTTTTGGAATCCGAACACAAGCATTTTTTTATATTATTTGTTGTCCTCTGCCAACGAATTATAACCCATGATTGTTTCATTTATATCAATAAATTATTTTTTTTTCTAATTTCTCTAATGAAATGAGTCATAAAATGGGGTAATGAAACGTCGTTATCTTTATAAACTCGAGTGTCTCAGGTTTGACGGCGTGGAAATTCATCATGGCAATGAAGAAGAAGACTGGTGTAGCTTTCCACAAATTTTTGTTTCTTGGTATACGCCTAAAATAAAAATTTCTGGAAAGCTACACCAGTCTTCTTCCTCATTGTCATCGTTATCTTTGGCTGCTATTGGTTTCAGGCATTTGCTTTTCTGAATTTCGTTCGTATCCATATATATATATATATACTTTGGAAAATCTCAGATGAGCAGCAACAACGAACACACGCACACACTTATAGACATTCA
>WURS02472307.1:0-12979 GCA_011762765.2 Rhinocypha anisoptera
ATCCCTTTCCTTATTTACTATCATTGAATGTGTTATTTTCGCCATATGGCGGTCATTTCTGTATGAATGAATATATACGTATACTTATATATACATACATATATATGCCATGTGTAAAGAAGAGGTTAACCGAATGGTATTTAAGTACAGAAAGGGGATAAGTCACGTGAATGTTAGTGTACAGTAGAGAAAAAGTAAAGTCCAACTGTAAATGCACCGTAAGCGAGAAGGAAGTTCTAGGGTTTACGTATTTTTTTTAATATCCATCCATGTCCAAGTGAACGGAGGGTCGGGATTAACAATGGAAAATTCTTTCTGGCACCCAAACTCCCAGAGAGACATCCATACGCGAAGCTCGCACACATCCGAGAGACAATTCGAATCCATGACCAAGGGATTTGAGCAGGAAAACAATGCATGGTCCTCTTGAACGGGAGTCAAAAGAGATTTTAGAGTGAGAGAGAGAGAGAGAAAGAGAGAAGGAGAGCTTAAAAGAGGCCTAAGTGGAAGGCAGATAGGTAGTCGTCCGAGTTTCGAAATGGTGGAGAAGGTGGAATGACGGCCCGTGTGTGTGTGGGACAGAGCGCTGGCGTTCGCGTGTGGGAATATGTGGGAGGTAGGAGTCATGGGGAGTAGTACAGGGCATTGAGGGGCCTAGTAGGGAGAGGTCGGGGTTTTTGACAAGTGATGGCATTGCGCCAGGGTGGACGGGGAGGGGAGGGAATGGACGGGAGCCGGACGGAAGAACAGGAAAGATGGATGGCTTGACGAATTGCACTAGCCCTCAGGAGTTTATTTTTCCAATTGAGCAGTGGCATTGAAAAATATGCATGTACCTATAACTCCATTAATTCCGGAGCGATGTCTTTTGAAAGCGGTCGGCCGGAGCGACGGTGGTGGCGGTGTTGAAATTTCGGAGGATTATTCCCAACAAAGACGGATAAAATAAAAAAAGAACATTTTTCAGCGTTGCCGGTTAGATTTTTAGGGGGCATACGACTCGAATCGGGTCGCGCGGAAGAGCGGCGAAGGGAAAATTTCCGTGCGATTTGTCGGCCCTTTTGGGTGACGGATAAGTCATTAAGCTTTAATTTTGATGGGCCTCGAGTTTATTGATTCCGCGGGAGGAAGAGACCCTGCCGAAGGAATCCTGTGATGACGGAGCTGGAAGCTCGCCCCCATGTGTTGGAGTCGACGCGCGCTGTTGTGAAACCGAGATTTTTGACAAGGAACGAGTTTCCAAACGAGCTGCTGGAAAACTCACTCGAGTTTCTTCCGCCCTACTGCATTCATTGAATGAAGCTAAATCCAAAGGAATAAGATTAACGGAATCGGATTGAATGGAAATATTCGGAGCGCTAGAGGTATGAGAGATGCTACAATTTTTAATCCATAATTTCTTCCGCTTCATTTGATCAAATTTTAACTCATGCGTACATAATGGAATACACAATAAGTTCTGCTTCGTCCTGAACACGGTCAATTAATTCCCTCATATTAAAGATCAAACATTTTGTTTGCGTCATCACTGCAACTCAACAGACAACGTTCACTCAGAGTAAAAAAAAACTGTTTGTTAAAGAGTGGCTTAAATCTCTCATTATAATCCGCATTCACTTCGCAGTATTACCTCTAAGCAAAATGTTTTACAAAGAAGCTGTATATTATAGGTACATATATAGTATTTATTTCCTAATGTTAAACAAACTATGGTTTATGCGAGATTAATTATTTTTAAAAAAATATATCCAACTGTACCGAATTGTTAGCCAAACAAATAATTGAACAAATTATAACGATAACTAGCAAAATTATGACTTACTAATGGGTAACTGACAATTAATTCTACAAAATAACACTTCATATCAATTAAGAGCAATTAGAGATTTCAAAAATTCTCTTTTTAGAATATAATCAGTGTCCTCTGAGTAGACTAGATGATGGAGATATCTTACAATAGATATTGGAATAACTGCATGGGAATCTTTATTTTAGCTTTGTAAAGAATGATCGAGGTATTTTTTTCCATTTTGCTCATTAAATGTAATATCCCTTAAGTTATTATTAGAGTATACGTTTATCAACTACACAAGGATTTGCGTTATTAATTCCGTTTTGGGAACGAATTTGTAGTTTATATAAATCAGAGAGGTTAGATAAATTACATGATATTTTCACACATTTTGAAGGAAAAATAATACTGTCCACTACCTTCGAATTCCAAGAAAGAATTTTTTCATTACTCATCACGAGACCGTTCATTCATAAAATTGAATTTATTGCGGGTTAATTTCCTTGGGGTATTTTTAGAGGCAGAAAAGCTTTGCGGGATCTTTCGAAAATGAAACAGAAAAGGAAAAAAAATCAATAATGACTTAAAAGATAAAGCCATTGTCGTAAGATATATTACCGTTATTTAAAAAAATCAAATGAAACTATATAAAAACACTATAACTATTAGCCTTAAGATATAAATGTAGTTAATCGATGAAAATACGTCAACTTCTAAAGGACACCCCAGAAAAGAAAGACCTCCTCTAGTCTGCTATGAAGAAACCCATCGACCTTTCACTAATGGATAGAGGAACGCCAAAGCCATAAGCTTGGATCCTCCCAGGAATTTCACCGTAAAAAATATTCCACCATCTTTTGTCTGACCCTCGAACCGAATATTATGTTCGATGTTAGCTTTGAAATATTTATTAAGAGATAATTCATTGTAGGTTAAGGAATATACGAATACGATTAAATGACACCGAAACCTAAATAGTCAAGATACTAAATTCGAATATTCTGTAGATCGTTCGTTTCTGAAAACGGATTATTTTGGGAGATTTAGTATGAATATTTTCTAACAAATGAAATATTTAAGAAATGTTTGCACATAACTATAATTAAATTGTAAACGAATTTTCTAACTTTAACAGTCTTCTGACTTCCTTATACATACGAGTACCTATTACTTTCGCATCTGCGAGCATATATTATTAAGTAAGGAATTATTTTTGAACAAGTCCAAGGAGTTTCCTTTAAATATACCGATTGACAGTTGCACATGAGACACAAATCGACCACTACACTTGGTGAAACACTAATATAGTTCTTCAGTTCACGTTTGGCATTACATCACGTTAGCGCAAATCCAAAAGGACAATCCATGGTGAAGTAATAACTGATGCTTTCCCGCCGAATACTGTTTACGAAGTCTTCTCGGGTTTTTCACCGGGCGAGGGGTTGCATTCTGGCCTGGATGGATGGAGCTCATGTGGAGTGGAAAACCCGAGAACACTTCGTAAACAATCCATGGTGTCAAAAATATAAGATTAGCGTAATCATTATTCGCCATGAGACTTCATAAAAATCCATACCTTGGGAAAAGTTACTTTCAAGTTTAATTATAATCATCTTAATTGTACTTTGTAATAGATATGATATCTGGTTATGAATAGACGCCATGAAAAATGAAGCACCAGAATGACAACATGAAACAGGCCCTGGTCATGGAGGAGAGATATGATGGAAAGAAATGATAGTGTAAAGATATATTTTAATCTGCTTAGAATGATATTAATGTTGTCTTTATTTATTTAGGCGAAAATAGAGCGAAAGGAATGTCTCATATATACATTTTTAATCCTTACAATTAAAAATACATACCGATCACTCGAACTCGCGACTCTATAGGTTAGGTTAGAAGGCTGACACGCTTCCCGCTAATCTACCGGAGTAGTCCTGTGATAAGTTTCTAAGAAGATAAAAGCGATTTGCCACCATCGATGATACATTTTTAGCTATACTTAGTTGAGAAAATACTTTAACGATCACTATCTCCACGAATATTTTCTACTGCAAGGTTAGTGGAATCACTAAATTTGTTTAATTCCTCCAAAGGAAAGTTAAATACTTTGTTGCATGCTATTCGAGTATTTGAATATCGATATATTTATTCCTCTCCGATCACTTGTGGGACTTAATTAGCGGTGAGAAGTAATGATTCCACGATATTAACAATTATTTTCAATTGAAAATCACGGTAATACCTCATTCACTCTTGGAACAGGTCGAATAATAGTTTCGCGTGACAAATCTTGCCCGCTGCGAGAGTCGGATAATACGATCGACCCCTCCACAGCCGCACACACAAAGAACTTGAAAAAAGACAACTCGCATTGCAGACCGAGAAATTTCCATCCCATCATTCTCCTCGCATGAAGACAGATGCAAGCATATTTTTGTGTCAAAAGTGTATACTTCAGTGTAATGCGTGTTTGTTTATTTATAAGGGGACGAGGAATAAGTTGCTAACGTGAGGGCGGAGGGAAGAAGGTGAGGCACAGGATAGCGAGGATGAGGAAGGGGGGGGGTGGGGGCATATCACATCATAACTGCCTTTGGAGGTGTAATCCCCTTTCCCGGCGGAGGTGGAGAAATATGTCGGAGTAATACATTCCCCGGATGCCTCCTCCCAGGCACTTGGCGCATTCGACGTCATTTCGGCAAAAAGCCTCCTCCCGAGAAGTGAGATAGAGAGAGAGAGTGAGCAAGAGATACAGAGCGAGAGCTCTCGTTCGTCGCAAAACACAACGGGGGAAGAGAGCGGGAGGGAGGAGGGTGGTTGGTTTTGGAGATTATAAAACGAGAGGAGTAGGGATCCAGGCAGTGAATGAGTCGAAATAGGGTTTGGGCGGAAATTCTAGGGGGTGTACACGTGCTTGCGGATGGGTGAGTTCGTAAAGTGGAGGAGGGAAACTGATATCCGCGTGAGGGGGAGGAGGGACGGGGAGGTGGAGAAGGAACGACGAGGAAGGGAGGAAGAGGCGGAGAGAGGGAGGGCACTTTGTGGATTTGACGTGGCAGGGTGGAAGGGATGAAGATGAAGGGGAGACGATATGGAAGTCCCAACAGAGGTAGAGGGAGGGAGAGAGAGAGAGATATATATATATATAAGTAATGGTTGATACTGGGAATTTACGAAAGGACATCGGAAAGGAAGGGAAAGCTATGGGGTGAATGTGAGATGTGAGGGTGGGAGAGGTCGTCGGAGCCATAGTAACGAGTAAAGATGCGGTGGGGGAAATACACAGAGCAAAGAACGGATCGCAAAAACGCCTGGGGGGGCTTTGGTAAATAGAACATAGATTTCCCTAAGGGAGAGAAATTGAACGAGGGCTCGCGTAGAATGGAAAAACACGTAATGGTTCCGATTCAAGCGAAGTAAAAAGGAATCGATAATGACGAGAAAAGAGGAGAGTTTTGAAAGCGTCGAGTGAATAAGGGAGGATCATTCGCGGGGAGTGACACGAGAGGATTTATTGGAATCTGAACCGAGATAATCCAGACTTTTCGCGAATGCTATCCGGATTTACGATTTATATAATAGCCTTACGCTGGACAACTCTGACGCAGGGAAATGTAAATTTGGCGAGGATGTTGAGACTCGGAATAAATTACGGCGAAATGGAATTAACATTTATCACTGAAAACATTATATACACACACATTCAAAACCACATGGGTATATGTGGGTGCCGCAAAACATTAACGCCGACCATCATTTAATGAGCGATTGAAGATTGAATGAGACGATCGAAGATTCAATGAGTGATTGAAGAAATCAGGAAATAACTCAGAAAAGAACTCGAATTGGAGAGAGAGAAAATTTTTGCGAAGAAATAGGTGTAGATGGAAGGGGATGGACGCAGATTAATTGAAATCGGAGAATTGATTGCGGAGAGAGAGGCAAGATGGAGGGGTTAGGGGAATCTCAACGCTCATTGTGACCAGGGAGGTGCTGAATGGTGGAGACAGGGACCTAAGACCCGGGCGAGCCTCAGTCGCCTTCCCGACGGCGCGGGGGACGCTATCGACCATTACACGTTGGGGTACGAACCTTCTGCTAGACGTCTAATAATAATCAGGGAGGGTGTCTGATGGGAAGTGATTGAAAGGGATAAGACCGGGGAGAAATATGGGGGGAAGAGAGAGAGAGAGATAGAGAGGGGGGGTGCGAAGGAGAGGGGGGGAAGAAGGGATGGGGAGAGGAGAGATTACCTGGAGGAAGCTGAATAAATCGAGTGGTTTGGAAGATGGAGAAGGAAATGTAACTCGTCGGAAGAGGAGAGGAGGAAAATTGGAATTTTTTCCGAGCGTCCTCATAAATTATTCACGTGGGGGGGAAATCCTGGATATTTCGACTGTGAAAGCAGACTAAAATATATAGGAAAAATCAATATTTTTATTCGACTTTTCATTTCAAGTGGAAAACAACGGATGAACTTTTATACACTGACGCAATGAGCATTACTGGTGGTCAGATTAGACTGACCGGTTGTGCAAGTAGAAGCTTTATATAATCCTATAATATTCACGCTCCCACACATGGCCTAGTGAAAATTATTCATCAGGTGGTAATAGCTCTCAATAAAGTTCGTGCATACAGGAAGTGGTTTAATGTAGACAGCACTCAAGTTTTACATCGAACATTATCACTTGGAAGAGTTCGAATTTTTTGACTGTTCATTACTTTACCCCATTATTTTTGTCTTTTCTTTGTTCATTGATAAATAACATATGAACTTGGATTAGCTCCAATGATTTTCATGATGATTTTCAACCAATTTTGGTATTTTGGGAAGAAGAGGGAAAAGGAAATATTGACTACTGCTGGCGAAAAATGACTTTTTTGAAGAATTCCCGAGACTTTCTGCCAAGAGTAGTTCTCTGAAAAACTCCCCCCCCCCCCAATTTCCTGCACATTTTTTAACAAGTACGGACAATGAATTAATCACAAAAGTTCCAACTGCTACATACCTTACCATTAAAATTTTCTCAAGTCGTATATTTACCAATTCAACTTTGAGAAATGGGTTACTGATATTCCCACATGGACGGTGTTTATTCCCTTTATTCCGTCCTTATTCACGGAAAATCGGAATGTAGAGAATTTTCCAGTTATTTACCCTCCGGGCGTAGAGATTAAATTGAAAATCAACTTTATAATATGCGTATTTAGTAAGGAATGAAATAGTCAAACAAAAATAAAAATACGTATTTAAGCGATGGGAATAAGTCTCCTCTGAATACATAACTTACGTACCAGATAATAACCCGTCTTTGACTGAAATTAGTGTCTAGTATCACGATAATAATAGTCTTCAGATATTCCTCCCAAAAACTGAATCAAAAAGAAAAATTATTTTCTAGGCCGTCGGTGCAAGGAATTGCAAGAGTGGAAAATCCTGTAAGCGCGCACGTTCTTGGTCTCTCCTATAAGGAGTATTCCTGGAAGCTTAAATTAAATTCTAAGATAAAAACCAGAAATATATGATAGGAGAAAATCCAATAGCATACGAGTATTTCACGGAGCCGCATTAGCATAAATATGCTCCAATTCCCCTAGTCCCCTGGTGCCCTGGGGTTTTATTTGCAGAAATAAAGACAACATGGGAGAGAGTCTGACGGCGCGCGCAACACAAAAGCGGGAATTTTCTCCGGTAACCTAAGGACGTTACAAGGTCCAGAAGGGAGAAGATTTGGTCGCCTGACCCCGTTTTCAAGGCTGGCAAAGAGGAGAGGAGAGGACCCGCCGTCGCAAAGCTAACATGCAAAACTCGAGCGTGGAACAACGAGGTCGCCTCGGATTCAAAAGTGAGAAAAGGGAAAGGCGGGTGTGGATCGGGGTGTAAGGGGAAGCGGGATAAAGGGGAGGGTGAACAAGGACGAAGACAGGGGGGAGGGTGGAAGGGAGGGAAGGGTCCGAAGGGGGAGGGGGGGCGGAGAGTATAAAGGGATGCGGAGATAGAAAGGAAGGACACTCAAGGAGTGGTAGGTGAGAGAGAGCATGTGTGTTCTTGGAAAGTCAAAAGAGTCGGTGTGTATGTGTAGCGAAGTAGAGCGGACATGTCGGGCTCCCCTGCAATACCCATTGTCCAAACGTAATACTGAACTTCGTTCCAGCACTCTACTCATTTCCATTACAACCTATATTATTGTATTTTTTTGTATCTCTTTTCCAATATAAGCGTGTACTTTTCCTCCAGAACCCGTCAGACAATACGTGCAGAATAAACCACCCCAGCAACAGCCCCGTAGCCTTTTTGCCCATCTATATCCTTTCTTTTGCCCCGAAGCCAGTAATGTTAACGTTCGCCGTCGGGTGAGCACTGCGAAACCAAAGCTGAAACGAATGCCATCTCAGATTTCTCGCTCCTTCACCCATTCTGGTCTTTTCTACGGTCTTACCAAAATCCCAATTTTTTTTCTCTTCCTCCTTCCATTTTTCATTGCAATCGACTCACTTGTTTTGTACTTGTACAACAGTCTTACTTGTTTTGGCACATTTTTTTGGCATCGTCTCCTTGATGACGCTAACCGTTCGGGAAAATTAGTTTAAGGCAAACACAAAATCCATTCTGTGGGCGGGATTCGAACCCGAGGCCTTCGGTTCAGCCGGCAAGTTCGCTACCCACTCGGCTGACCAGACCATCTCCTCAAATTTTCACTCGTTTTATACAGTAATTCCTTGGTCATAATGATTCTTCAAATTGAGAGAGGTGTAAATGGTTCCTTACGTCGGCATATTAAACTGAAAATTATTATTACTTACATTTTTTACATCCTATTGTCTATCATAAAGTTTTCAATTTGCGTTTGTTCAGCATTCATTCTCTCAACGACGCGTCCTTGAGAGAAAGATAGGTTAGTTTGCAACGCCGCGACGCTCCAAACTAACGTATCCATGTCATGAATGAGCTAATGATCCACGCAAGACATCCCGACTCCCAATACTCCCACATCTCTCAACCCCATCTCCATTCACCCAATAACTCCCCCACCCACGCCACCTCCCGATGGAATAAACTACTCCGCTCTTGCACGATACTAAGCCCGCACGATAGCAATGCCCCCGCCGGGAACCGATCCGCGAACCACATCCCAGAGAACCGGCAAACCGGACGGAGGGTCCGAGGGCTTTGAGAGAGAGCGGGTCACGGGGGAGGGCGCGGGGGTGAAAGGGCAAGAGAGGACTTCGAGGGGCATTGTGGAAGACGAAGGTGGAAAGGGGTGTGGTCGAAGGAGTACGGCGCGAGCGGCCACATTTGCGGCCTTCTCCCGACCCCGCATGGATGAGATGTGGCGGGAAGGGCCATGGATCTCTTGGAGGACGAGGGGGGCGGGGTCGGCCAGAGGGCACCTGTGCCCTTCCCTCGGGCGGGTAGGGGATCGGCCCACCCCATGCACGTACCTACGTGCCTTGCCACTGCGCGTCAATACTCTTGCGTCATTCGAAATCATCGGTGACGTCTGATGACGCAGTGGGCGTCTCGGCTCTTCGGCATTTCTTTTTTTTCCGCCGGTGGGGGGGGGGGACATTCGTCAGGGGCAGCTTATATGATTTGTAGTAGCGGTAGTATTTTTATTCCTGGGGGGCTTCGACGGCTACGGCCACTTCGCACCTATTCCATTGATAGAAAAAAACAACTAGGAAAAACACAAACAACCATGCCTTGGCGGGGGGGAATCGATCCGGCAACCTTTCGGTTAGCCGGCGGGGGGCGATAATCCGGTCGGCTCTTATATTTTGTCCTTAAAAATTTGTTTTACTTTTGTTTTAAAATGTTCTCTCTTAAATTTTGATCTACTTTTGTTGATGTTTCAATGTATGCGTCTTTGTTTGTATGTTTGTTATATGTATAAATGCAAAATTCCAAACATGTGGTACATTATTCCTTAAATAATGTTAAATAAATAAAAATGAAAAATTATTTCCCTCTCCACCGCAAGCGGAATATGGGGGCTTCGGAGGAGCGTGTGGTCCGGGGAGGTGTTTCTCCATTTTTGGAGTTTCTCCGTTCTGTTGTTTTTCTCGAGTGAGTTTCGTAATCGATCGTTCGTCGAGACCGACCAACGTTTCGAACGACATGAGGAGTTCCGACCGCCCTTATGCGTTCCATTATACAGTGTGAGAGGTGCCGTCACAAATTAACAACGACGCTCCTCCCTCAACCACTGGTTTCGGATATACCGCGCGTGTCACCACGTTCCCCAAAATAAATACATTGACATTCCGTGTATTAGTTGCAGGTAACTTCGTAGCGGCGATTTTCATCATCTCGGCGTGACGCAGTGGCACAACTTCGAACCATTAAATCAATGCAGTCACATCGTAAACATCATTTTCCAATGCAGTCCGTCAGCAATAAATTAGTTATACAATTTTATCTTTCAGGGTTTGTTTATCGTTTCCCCCGCAGTTTCTCATAATGACTCGGTTTTTCGACTCCGTAAACTCTTGTCCCCTTAGACCGGCCCTATGACGGACTCTTACTCCTATCAGTTCGCCCGCAAACGAAGTTCGTCGCGTGAGCCCGCTCTCGCGTCTGACCAATGAGGGGCCGTGGACGTTCAACGTCTTCGACCTGCTTGGGTTTTGTTAGAGAGTTCCGTTCGTTTTATTCCTCTCCTCTTCTGAGGCGCTACTAAATTCCCGTTTCCGTCAAAGGTCTCTAAATTCGGAAACACTACACTGATCAGAACCGATGGCTTCCTATCGAGGACGACTGTTGTGAAAACTATGCACAGACTTTTTCGTTGAAAGCACCTGGATTTTTTTCATTTAGGTTTTAAATATAACCTTCTTTGGCCGACTGTTAATGCAAAAATATTGTACACGCTTTGGTAATTCCTGTTGAATCATTCAGACGAATCATCATAAAATGAAATTGTGAGCCGTATGGGAAAGACGTATTACTTCATCGATCACTGAAGTGAGTTTTCTAGTTCTTTTCCCGTCCGTAATGCAAACGTATATTACAGCACAACTAACTGTGTGCAAATGGCTTATTCGCAAAAATATTTTCCTGATGTGATATGAAAGTCGTTAAAGGTGAAATGAATTCTTGAAATTGAAAGCGCAGGTACCACCCACCGAGAAGGACCTGAATGTATAAAATTTCCGTTTGGAGATTATGAATAAATATTTATTTTTAAGAAATTACGATTCTTACTAGCTTTTGTCACAACTCTGATTAATTATATCACACTTAAATCAAATGACCCAAATTAGCTAACTTAACGAAAACAAAAACCTTGTGTATAAAAAATGAACACAAAAAGTGTAGATAAAAATCGACCTAATGACTCATTGTATTTTATTTTTATGGTCGTTCATTGTAACCAGTAAATCCATAATTGTAATTCGGAGGAAATTTCGATTACACACACAGACGCGCACGCGCGCCGCCCCCCGAGACGAAGTCGAAATGCGTCGTCCAAATGCACCACGGTGACGCATCGTTTATTTTATTTATTTATTTATTTTACAATTTAATATTTTACAATTGCAATTACAATACCCACACACGCACGCGAGCACACACACAGCACTAAGCTGCCAATCACGGTGGGCATTATAGCAACATTTTTTTAAAATAACAAGGTCGAAAAACACAAACAACGCATACCTATCCTAGATGGAGAATGAAAAAATCCACCTACCCCGGGATTCGAACCGGCGACCTCCGGATAAGCAGACGAGCACGTTACCCATGCCACCACCAAGGTCGCGACGCAACATGCAAACATTAAATCATTCACACTCGTTTAAAAACAATAGTTTAGGATTCACGATACTGATGGATTATTTCAATTTAGAGTGATAAATATATTTACTCGCATAAAATATTATGTGTATGCTATAATTTTATTTTTTAATGTGGTGAATATGTGACATAAGTATAATTGTTTAGACAAATGAAATCCAATGGCGGAAGCCATTCAAATTTACAAAATATTCAGTTCGCCTAAAGTAACAGGAATTGATATTTTTCAAGTGATAGAGAAATAAAGATAGAAGACTATTGATAGCAGATGTTGAGATTGTCGATGGGCAGCAAACCGAAAGAACACCCGGCTCCTCGGGAAGAAAGTGTTTTTTAGTAAGCATCCACGCACATCGACAAGGCAAAATCTCTTAATATCAGTTAATGACTAGGCGAACAAGGAATTTGCTCAATGAAATGGAAAACGCAATCTAGATATCATTCCGAATAGACAGATTTTTCCTAATCAGTGACGGAATATCAAAGAGAGAGTATTTCGTGGATCACAAAAAAATGTAATTCGTGAGAGAATTTTTCATTAGTCGAAGGGCGGCTCTACATTCAGCCAAGTCTTGGGCAACTTCGAGAGAAGACAAACCAGAGACAATGTCCGAGACTAGGCACTTTTTTTTACTTTACTTGAAAAAAATTTCTGTTTACGTCCGTAAAACTATAGATCTCTCTCACTATCTCTTGTAACTCCAAATTTGATTATTATTTTCAAAATCACCTCGCTAATGCAAATCACGAGAAAGATGAACTCTTCCAGAGGTATATTTTAAGGAAAGGAATACGCAAACAAGAAACATTTAACAAAATTAATTCGAGATATATGAAAAAGAAATTAGATGGAATGATTTTTTGTCTACAGATCGTTCTCTTAATATTCTGATAAATATCCTGACTTTCTCGCAACTCAGAAGAAGATAAAAATCGCTCATCGAGCTAGATAGGGCTAAATAAAGTATTTAAAAAAAATATGTTTCCCAGTTTTTCAAGTGTTGGCCTTACACTCACGTTATAAATATGGGTACGCTTTTGCTCGTGGGGAGGTCACGGGTGATCTTCACATGACATAATTTTTTCTGGAAGCGAAAACAATTGACACGTAGAAAATAAAGGGATATGAACTTAAATGACTAAGGATAATTATAACCATTAAGAAATTTCGAGACGAATCCGGTATATGGGTTTAATTTCGGATCGGCCATTACACTTTTAAATCGAAGTGGTGTATTATTGGTTTGGAATTTAAATCCCCGTTATCACCCGCCGCGGTAGCCCAGTGGGAGAGTGTTTGGCCACCGACCGGGGGACCCGGGTTCGAGACCGGGTGACGACCCTCCGGACACCTCCAGCCAAACACAAGCCGAGTGATT
>WURS02472318.1:0-62061 GCA_011762765.2 Rhinocypha anisoptera
TAAGAAAAATGTGTTAGGTTATTGGGGAATGGAAAAAGAGTAAGGATGAGAACTATTACTTCCTTTATTTAAAAAAAATATTTATTTTCTTATTAAAACTCATTTAAATTGCTTGTAATTAATCCATTTTAAATTATTTCATTATAAATAATTAGTTTAATAAAAGTTATTTTTAAAATATTAGTTATTTTTTACATTCCCCCCCTTATCCGAACTACCCTCAACAATCATTGGTTCGGATAAGGGGGGGACGACTGTATATATAATTGATCGTAAGTATGGTTGGCCACTGGTAACAAATTTCTATAATAAAAAGACAATTCTAGCAAAATTAGATTTTTTTAGAAAGCACCGCGAATGCGAGTTTTTTACAGTAGTTTTTAAACAAAAATTAATACTAAAAAATTCGATTCAGAACCGTTAATAGTTAAAATAATTTTCGAAGTGTTTTGGAATTATACCTTCTCAACCAAGAATACCATATTTTTACACCTAGAAAAATTAGATGCAAATATTTTTTTTCAATACGTACATTTTACATTATTTTGGACTACAACTGCAATTTTAGCAGAATCCTATGAAAAACTCATATAAAGTGGATGGGATGGATTAACGGTTATTGGGTACTTGCTCACTTAGTTATTTTGAAAATTTAAAATTCTTTTTAATAAATAAAATTTATGTATAAACATACAATCTATATACAAAGTTACAAATTTTGTTTCTAGTTGGCTTTGTCTTCTGCAAAGAGGCCGCGACATCTTGAGCCAAACTCTTTGACCAAATCTTTGAGTTTGGTTCGATTATTTCGTACAGTTTGAATAGCTTTGACAAGTGTGGTGCGATGCTCTCGGGTAATACAGCTAGTGGGAAAGCCATCGCACTCGATGAAGCTGACCAGTGTTCGGTTGAAGTTGTCCGAGTATTTGAGGTTGAGTATGAGGATAATGTTAGCCATGAACTCACCCGCATAGCTCGGTGATCCTTGCGACCCACCAATCACGGTGAAGATGTGCCGTACAAGAACTTCAAAGCGCTGTGTGATCACAGCGTTGAAGAGTTCGTTGCTACGACCCTGTGCTAGGAACTCCACTATAAAGGCTGAGCACTGATGAATAGTACCTTTCTCTGGCAACAATATGCCAGAAATGGCAAAGTCAAAAAGAGCTTGCAAGTTTAACTTTGGAGTGTGAAAGATGGCACTCGACTTGCGCAAAGTCTGTGCGCTTTCTTCATAAAAGATTTGCACCAAAACTGTGTTTTCTCGAAAGTCTTTGTTGAACTCCTCGAAAGTGCGTTGGCTAATCAACCAGTAATATTCCTGAAGATTAGGAAGCACCTCACTCTCTTTATAAAAAATAATAAATATTTGACGTGAAAGTGTGAGCACGTAAGTTGAGGCAAAAGCTTGGTAGAGATGAAGCAAAAGTTCTAAAATGTGACCCACCATTGGCTTAGCATCGTCCAATAAGGTTACCACCGCTTTCTTGATACATTCACACAGATTTTCGGCAATTTCTTCATCAGACGAATAATGACTTACTATGACTCTGAACAAGGGCAGTACCTGTGTTTGAAACATAGAACGTTATTTTATATTATAATTATAATCACGTTGGTTATTAGTCTTACTTTTTCAAAGATTATATAAGTGGGTTGCGGTTTAATGTTGTTCTTGGATCGCTCTAATACACGCTTTGGGTTGATAAGCTGATCGCCTTCTTCAAGAACGGTTCCCTTGAGATTCACGTCGAGATTGGCAAAGAGGTTTGCAAGCATAAGAAGTACTCCACTAATGTGAATCCTAGCGTCAGGATTGTTGTTGCGATCTACACAAAGCATCTTCTCAGTTTGATCGAGAAAAGGCAAGAGAATGCGATCAATTGTTTCCTTAATTTCGCTAACAGGTAAGATAGAAAGAGTGGAACCGAGTGCATGCATCAATCTCGCCTTGTCCTTATACTGTAGCTGATGGTAAGAGAGACATTCTTCGCATATTCCAATTATTTGCTTCGTGTGTGAACTACTAGGATCAAGCTTCTGCTGGCACTCTTGAGTGATTAACTTGAGAGCCATGGTAGATGCCACCACTACTTGTTTTTTCTTCGACTTGATTGAGTCGGATATGATTGAAATACAGAAAGAAATGTAATTAGGGTTGTAATACAACCATTCAGATGAAGAAGATAGAAAAGTGTTGATAGAAGCCAGAAGACGATCATTTTCAAGTCGTTTCACTGGAATTGATTGAAGTGAGCTGAACAGCCGAGGAAGGTAGACAGTTTCAACGTTGGAAACATTCTCCATCAAAGCACCATAAACGTAAATGACAGCTTCGAGATAGCGAGTGGTGGCAGCTAAAGCTTGCTTATCCACGTCAAGCCTCATCGCTTGCTGAAGTGCTTCATCAAAGTGCTTACTTAATAGCTGCAAAACAGATTCTGACATGATGTTCTGACAGTACATAAACGTGTCAGCAATGTCTTGTCGGTAACAGCGAAATTTTTCTTGGTCATCACTATCCATCTCTAATTCATAGATCTCATCCGGTGGATATTGCACCTTGATTAGCATTACATTCATCAAAGTCAGTAAAATGTCGCGGAAGAAGCCAATATAGGTAGAAGTGCGATCTTCGTCAGAAGCCATCAAATCATCAAGAAAGTTGATCCAAAAATTAAACGCGGTATCACTAATAGTCTCATCATAAGCAAAGTAACGAGGAGTAGAGCTGCACTTAAGTATGATGTGAAAAAATTTGATTATCACAGGACTGCAAGCCGGATGGTTGATCAGAGCATCGAGTAAGAGACGAGTGTGCGTCTCTCCCATCTGGATGAACAACATGTAAAGATCTCGCAAGAAATCGTGAGCATGGCTCATATCAGCTGAAGCTTTAGAAATTGTTTCTTCCAGACCAACTGTGATCTGTTCAATAAGAACCAACACTAGACTTGGGTATTTGGACATGTGCGGACTTGTGTAAATATTAACGATAGCTTCAACGGCTTCATGACATGTGCTTTCATTACAAACAGAGTTTAACACTAATGTCATTGTGTTTGAGTGGTTTTGTGCAATAACCAGCGTATCAAAGCCAACAGACCAGCTAGAAAAACACTTGAGACAAATCTTTGTAACTTGATCAGAAATGTTTTCTTCAGAGAAGACTTCGTGCACTAGCATTAAAACCGATTCGGCATGCTTAACAAGTTCAGCTCGAGCAGCAATTTTTTTGTTTTTATCATTGTATGGATTAGAGAGTTCGTCAGGAATAAAGCTCAAAATTTCAAGTAATGTTTGAATGACTTTAGTTGGCGGAAGATGGGGTAGCTTATTGGGCTGAAAGAAACCAACTATGTCTTGTAGTGCTGCCGGCCAACTTAATGTGACTGTTTGAACAACATAAACAGCCAGACATGATATCAACTTTGTGGTCACAATGTTCAGTTCTTGATAATTCAAATAAGAAATTAAGTGTTCAGTGATTCGCTGTCGGAGTTGCTCATGACTTTCTTGATCAAGCTCGAAGTGATATCTTGTCAATTTCACATACAAAGTTGACGCTGCAAAATATTGCACATTTAAGGATTTTTCTTTTTGAAGTAAGGGCCAGATGAATATCCACGCTTCTTTACACTTTTGTGCGTTAACCAAAATGTCATTGACCTGTTCGAACGACTTGTCCTTTCCAATGATGCCATTTTCTGCGTAGAAATCACAGACAAATTGTTCTATGTTGTTGATGATTGAATCCATGCAAATGGTATGGAGAGGTTGGAGGGTTAGGTGGATTCACTGATTCACTCAGTTGACTAAGCAGATCGATCCACAGCGGTGTTGTCATTCACTGAGCGTGCAGCCAAAGGTGCGGCGCAAATAGTCTACTATTGCCACCCTTATTCACTGCACCACATGCATGTGCTGGTGCAGTGGTCCCATGCACATACACTGTATCACTCCAACGCGAGTGTATTTCTACCAAACCAAACCGGTCTTTGGGAAAAAATGAGACTTAGAGTGAGTTTGTAAGGAAACTTTTGTTGGAAATTGACTGAGAATGAAGTAAGGAAGAGATTTGGTGTTGAAAAAACAGATTTAAAGCTGGGTCTTTTCCGGTAAGATAGGTCCCGTTCGGAAATTGAGAATTGAAAAGGGATGGTTTGGAAGCAAAAAGTAGTACCCAAAGATGTACCAGTATGTGGAGAAGGAGGAAGTAAAGATGATATGTTGAAGCCAAATGGCAATGATGAGCCCAAGCTGACTTATTCTTGTTTTGGTGGTTGTATTTGTTTTGAGTAGTGCTGGTGATGTGAGTTAATTAGAATATTAGACTTTACCTTACTTTAGCTGGATTTTTATTAACCCTAGCTCGTACGACATGAGTCTCGGAGACTCATTTGATTTTCAATAACTCTCAGAACAAGACTGATAAAAGCTTGGTTAAAATCACATCTCTCATTTTTGGACTAAAAAGCAAACAAACAACCATGTTTTAAGTTAAAGTGTCAGACTTAGTGTCTACATTAAATTATAGCAATTCAAGTGAAGCTCACTAGATGGCATTGAAAGCAAGCAAATGAAGATAGCTCGAAGCAAAGCGAATCTGGTGAGAATAAGAACTCTGGACACTCAAGTGACGCTACCATTGCCACTGGAGGTGTTGTTGATTAGTGCCAATCAATTGAATTGAGTCGGTGGCTGGCAACCAAAGGGCAAAGACGGCGTTAATCTGTGTTTTCACTGATAGCGGGCTCGCTTCCTTTGCATTACAAAGCATGTAGATAGGAGTGCGTTAGGCTTCAGTCCTTATCACTCACCTTATTTTTATCACTTATGGCTCAGTGTCTACTGGTCACAAAGACAGAGTAATGTATGTTTTTAACACAGATTAACAAATTTAAAATTTAACGAACTAACGTGCAAATATAAAATACATTATGATGTATCATCAACTATCACTACTTTACTATCTAAGTATCAGTTGCTTTGAGCTTGCTGCAAAACAAATTAAGAATGATCTCGCAAATGTGCTCAAGAAAATTATTTTTACTCAAATAAATGTAAAGGTTTTTCAGATATTCTTTGTTTTTGAAAATTATTTACAAGTTCACTTCTAATGAGCATCACGAATATTACGAAGAAACTGGCAAGTGTGTCAAGCGTGGTCATATACATTAGAAGGTCAATCTAAAATATCTGCAATGAAGAGGCTAAGATGCTCAAAATTATAAATAAACTTAATCAGGTGAAGACTCTTTGGTCTCTTAGTAAGGTGTGAACATTGTTGATTTAAGGATGAGCCAATATCGGCAACACCCTAAACTCATGAGGCACTTGAGAGTATCAAAGGTAAAATTTTGTCTGTTTGTCTGATCTGTTTCTTAGTTCTTAAGTTCTTAGTTTGTGCTGTGAGTCCAGAGCTGAAGCGGAGTGCTTAAGATCCGTAATATTTAAGCTAAAAAGATTGAATAAAATTAAATTTAATTAAACCAGACTGACGACAATGGGACATTGGGTCGCATCTTGCAACACTGAATCTCTGTAAATGGTTTCAACAGACATCAATACCATCATACAGAATTAGTGATCTGATCGAAAATGAAAGTCAAATCTTCAAATTGCGCTTGTCCAAGCTGGGTTTTTGGTGTTAGATTAAATGTTCTGTCTCAATTTCATAAGTGGTTGCGCCAGACAATGCGAATGACATTGCAATGACACCGAAATGATTGGACTGCCAATGAATAGCCCAACACTGAGTTACCAACACTTGGGGCTATGTGTAGTTCCGGATGCACACGCCAGTGCTCTCATGTGGTTGAGATGGCGAGACGAGGAATAGACCTCGATGGCTAAAGAGGCGAGTCTAGCACCAGCATGTGACTAAAAAATTCCCATTGAAATCAATGGCGCTGGTTTTCTTCGCTAGCATTTGCCAATAATTTCAATAAGAATTTTGTAGTCACATGCTAGCGCTAAACACGCCTCTTTAGAGCGGTCGTCGAGGTCTAACGAAGAGCTCTCAACAGTCTCAACACCCGTCTCGCGTCGCGACGACGATAATCACCTTGCCGGGCAAGTGCGTGAGGGCTAGACAGTGCCGCCAGGTGACCGAACCGTCTGGACCTAATTAAACTACTCACAACCCGGTTCACTGCCCGTCTATTGGCCTCACGCTTCATGACTCATGGAGCGACAAAGAGGTCTGAAGGCTGGTTGGTTGGTTGTGCTAATGATTAACTGCTAATCTTCGAAGCATCTCGATTAAGAGAAATTACACAACTCCCCATTTGCATTATGTGATTTTTATTTTTGGGATATTTTAACTTTGGACTACATCGAAAGCAAGAAGGTGTCATGACAGTACTGCCATGCCAGTACGGACTGAAGCCTCAAGAAAGAGTATTATTCAAAACAATATTTTTGATTATAAACTATCTATTTATTTAGATTTGAATTTAGACTTTACTAAATACAACTGCGTCTATCTTAATACTTTAAAGCGATTCTTTTTTCTTTGCAACATGACTTTCTTTATGTCAATGCCTTTTAAACTTTGTTGCTTTGGTGTTCATTTTCAATCAACACCGAAAACTCTGGCGCGAGTTGCCACGAATTGTCTTTTCAGGACCACGCTGTCATTAAAATCTTATTTGAGTTTTTCTCATGCTCTAATTTTACTATATATATTGTCACAATGAATTGATTGAAATAACCAATAAAGATTGTTACAGACAACACTCAAGAAATGGCCAAAAATGTTCTCTACCTTTGGCAGTACAAAGTGGCCTTTTTCGAAATGTGGCCAGAGGTAACGCGTGCGCTTGCTCTATGGCGATTTATAATAGAGGTCTTTTCTTGAGCGGGCCGATTGTTGAGTGTTGCCTGTATTTTGGTAAATAACTTCTCTTTACTTTGACAGTTTTTAGTGAATGATAGTGAATTTTAAAGTAAATGATCAGCAGTAGCACAACAAAAGATGGTAACCACGATGTCGACAATGATGGGCTTGGAGTGAACAATCGAAAAGGAGTCGGGTGGGAGATGACAAAAGCAAAGCATGTTGCTAGTGCTAGCAGAGTGATGGTAGATAGGCCACACCGCTTAGGAACAAGTATCTAGCCCTACCATAGGTGGAGTGAGAGAGCAAGTGGTTGCGAGGACTACTGAGGAGAGTGAGCTGGCACCGAGCGGCAGTGTGTAACCACCGCGAGCATGTCAGTGTGTGGTGGAGTGTTGGATCGAGATGAGCTCGGTGTTTCTCGCTTGACCACTCGATGTGTGCTAAGCTGCCATACTATCAGCTGTTTCGGAGGTCCTCTCCAGTGCCACCAGATGTCCATGTCATGGCGCAAGAGTCTATCGAGCGAATTGAGCTCGCAGAACTCCTACTCCCGGTGGGTGTCTAATGTTGACCGCATTCAAATCAAATCACCATCATCAGTCACCGACAGTGCTGCTGACAGTCAATCGACTTCTCGAGTCTATCGCCAAATGTAGTCATTAATAGGGTGAATTTTAAATAATCTCTGCTTAGCCTTTGTGGACCGCCTAATGCGTGCCGTGGTTGCCAGTGCTTTCGCTAGCTCGTCCAGCCTCCGTGGCAGCTCCATCGGCGTTGCCTCGATGCAACACTCGATGCATCTCATGTGACGACACTCGAGCCTAACATCGTGGTTCGAATGTGCCCGGCTAGAGTCACCTCCATTCAGATGATCTCTAGAAGTCAATGTTCTCAACGTCTACCAACTCATCAATTGTGAAATGTTTGCTCAAGCTAGTTACTTCCAATAATCTACATTCACATTCGACATGTACATACAGCAGATATGATTGCCAGTTTGGGCAGCATCAACAGGTGCTCCACTCGGGTTTCTACCCGAGCCTGGTTACCCGTTGTGGTTCTTTTCTTGAGTGTATCTTTGCTCAGTGTTATTCTTCACAGCAAGAACCAATGTTGCTACAAGAAGAACAACTTTTAATGTCTGCCAAGAAATTACTTACAAGTTTAAGTCGACGTAATTTAAGAAACTTAAGTGATGTGATCAGTAGTCGGGGTGAAAAGGTCGGTCATTGTATTCCGGTTTTGCCCTTGTCAAACCAAAAGCCCAACAATGTAGCACCAAACTCGATTGTTGTGCTCACATGGTTCTTGTATCATCTTCTTCATATAAACTTGAACAACGAAATCCTACCATCTTCATTCTACCATTTATTGCGGCCTTTACCATGGTGTACTCATCACCGACACTCGCCAGTCGACATTACTAACGGTCGTCAGTTGGGCTCAATATGTCTCAACCCATACCACTGGTCATTGCTTGCATTTCAAGGTAACATTTAACTTCCTTCTTATTCTAACGACAGTCTTATCAACCGATCAGCAGACTAGTATCACTTTTAGGTTTTGTCGATTTCATTTTGATTATATCTGATGGCGCCAAGTGAAAGAACGCATTTGCCGTCGAGGCTCAACTTGCGCGATAAGGCTCAACCTCTGCCGTAAGCGGATTGGCCAAACTGGTCGTCCTTCAAATCATCACAGTCCATAGCTAAAGTGTGTTCCACACGACAGACTGGCCCTGTTGACAATTTTTCTGCTAGTTGTAGAAAGTAGACTAGCCTTAATTACTAAAAGACCAAACTTAGCATCGATAAACTGTGATCTAGCACTCGAATTCTTAAATGTTTGTTTTTACTCATTTTATTATTATTTCTATAGATTCGACTCAGGTTTATCAAACCTCGACACACAGTCCTAATTATGGAGAGTCGACAGTGGCTCAATTTCACCAGTATTATTCGGCGTGCTTGTCCACACCACCACCATCTTATTCGGAAGCTCTTCGTGACGATTGTCGTCGATTGGTTTCTACAAATACAAGTGGTAAGCGAACACGCACTCGTCGCACGCGCAGTTGAGCAAACAACAGTACACTTGACAAATATACATTGAGAGTTTTTATTCTTATTTAACTATTGCTTCAATAGAGAGAGAGAGAGAGAGAGAGAGAGAGAGAGAGAGAGTTGCTCTCGGGACTAGAGTGAGTGAAGTGACGCTTGTGCGACCCTCTCTATGCTGAGTGCAACAAAAGAGCCCAATTCGATTGATAGACCTCCTGGCGTTGAGACGTATTGTGGGGTGCCTATCACGATAGAGAAGAGACTGTCCTCTCACATTAGTCTCCCACCCGACGCCAGTAGTCCGACTGGTCAGTGGTCACCATAGTTCACGGGGTCCACTCACACATTCTTCGGTCCTTTACTTCCCTTAGGCAGTTTTTCTTTGTTTCCTATCTGATTAAGTGTTTTTTCTCATGGAATGTCTTTTACCTTCACTTTAGTTGCTATGAATCGTCTTCGATTGAATGAATCTGACGGAGCGAGATGACGAGGTCAAAGGTGTTTTGTGGCTGGAGAACAGCCAGAGGTCAGTGAGCTAGCTGCTAGGGAGTGCGCGAGCTGGCGGCAGCCAGCTAAATTATCATCTCATTATCATGGTCAAGCCAGGCAAGGAGGAAAGTAGTGTAAGCCCTTATCATTATCGTTGCCTCGTGCTCAGTTAGACCACTGTTGCTCGAATTGGCGACGGAACGGCCGCACTTTGATGCCATTGGCCATCCGAGCGTGCGCTAGCAATGGTAATTAGTGCCTACCGAGATATGAACTTTTCACTCATCGATTACCCCGGGACTCTGGGCATTCTCGCGTGTGAGCCAACAAGGATGCTCGAGCACGCTTCAGTCGATACTAATGGTCCGGTCGGGAAGCTAGTGGTTCAACATATATCATTAGACATCTAAAACTAAAAACATGAGAGGTGTGCTGTGTGTTTTGTGCGTTATATGCCGCAGCCGACGATGTCAGACGTTGCGGGGGCGGTGGAGAGAACGGTGCGCCAGTTCGGGCGGTGGCCTCTCTAATTGACAGCACGGCGCCACCAATTGGTCGGCGGTCTTTTTTGTCACCCAGTGGCTCTACACTAGGTGGCCAGAATGGCATTTGACGGTAGTGAAGTGCTCGCCAGTGTTGTGCCGGCAGTTCACTGGCACCACAGTTCCCAACAGAGCACATGATCAGCGCACATCAGGCTGCTGCTCGACTAGAACCCGTGAGCTTTTGTAAAATGTTCAGTCCGAAATGTAAATGAAGTATTTAGCGGTGTAAGAGGAAATTTTTGGTGGTCAAATCGTATGGCAATGATGTTGGTTAGAATATTGGTGCATAGATTGCTTAGGTTTTTGGTCATTCTGCCCTTATTTAGCTTAGGTCCGATTTGTAAAAGTCACAATACTTTGCAATACGTTGCATAGTGGTAAATTAATCAAATTACAAGCTCGTTGAGTTGTAAACTGGCAGTAATTGTTAGCAGTAATAATTACTTTTGTAAAAGAGAACACGTCTTGTAAGTGCAAATAGTTTATTTGTATACAATTATTGCCACGTTTAGCATGTTTCAAAGCTAGACAATCAAAATTTTCTCAATAAAATCTTGGTTGAAACAAACACTTTAACTTTGAAACCTGCAAAAAACGCCTTTGTTGCAATAGTTTTATGTGCGCTGTTCATGTACTGTGCGCATAGTGTTGGGTTACCCACTGCGATCACAGCGTGAGCACCTGTGCTCTGCTTGCCGCACACTCCATATCTCCACACGCTCGCCGCTCTCTAATGAAACTTTTGGAACGACTTTGAATGCGGCAAATGGTCGGACAGCTTTCTCTCTTCTTTCATTTTCTTGCATTGAATGAGTGCTGTCAAGGAAGACAATGTCAAGATAGCAAATTTTAATTTAAATGTTTAATTTAAGATGTTGTCCCCCCACCGGGAAGGAAGGCCATTGGTGGACTGATGGTGATCTTGATGCCTGCCCGGTACTTAAAAACTTGGAGTGCTTAAATGACACTCAAGCGAGATTTGTAGAGCTGATCGGTTGACTAGTCGACTTTTGAGATCGCTCTTTTATGTCTCTTTTCACTCTTTGTTAGGCCGAAATCGATCTGGCGGAGAGAGTTGCTCAGTGAGCGCAGTGATGATGGTCACTGAATGGCTTCTTAGTCGATTGAGAAATGGCAACTAGTTCGCGGGCGAGACTGGTCCAGAGCAAGTGCACGAACAATCTTTCCGATGCTGCTTGTCAGTAACAAGCATTAGCATATTACCTGATGCGATCGAGCAGGCTCAGTGGTGATTGTCTATCGCCGAGCTCGAGTCGCAATCGTATGTGTCACAGGAGAAACAAGCACAAATCGTGATTAGCATTACAAATCGACTTCAGCACAGCATCAGCGCTAGTCAATCGTTTTCGACTTGTTCACAAGCTAAATTTAATATCTCCATCACACCGTTGTTAAGATCTTTTACAACGATTTCTTGGTCTTGCAATCTATTTGGTCCAACTTTTTGGGACCTTTCGCATCACCAACAACAATGAAGTCGATTTTGTTGGCAATTGCCAGCCTCGCAATGGTTCACGCTAATCCAGGTTTGGTAGTGTGGTGAACAACTCTTGAAAAATAGTAACTAACTTGCAATTCAGTTTTGGAACCATTGCAGGCGGGCACCTCATATTCCGAGATTCCACTGCATTGCCCTGCAGAGGGCGTATTTGGCTACCCTCACCCGAAATCATGCGACGAATACTTCCAGTGCACTAACGGCACCTTGTCTCATGAGTATTGTCCAAACGGACTTCTTTATTCCGAAACTGGCCATGTAGTTGGTTTCTGTGCCTACTACTGGAACGTAGACTGCAAGGACAAAACCGTCCGTATGTACTACTTCTATTCGTATTCAATTGAATTGATTGTCTTATTTCTTCTCAGCCAAGCCAATTAGCACTCCTGGTTGCCCATGGCAGTTTGGTTTCTTTGCTGAAGACGAACGAACCCAATGTAACGTTTACTACAGCGAGTGTTCCTGGGGCGTGCCTGAGAGACGCCAGTGCGAGCCTCACGGCCTCTTTTACGACGAACGAATCAAGGGTTGTAACTGGCCGGATCAAGTGGGATGCAGTTCGGAGTCGTTGCTCAACTTTCAGTGTCCTGAAGAGGACAAGGCTAACCGATACTGGCCTTATCCGCGATATTATTACAACCAAGTTTCGATCATCACTTGCGTGTCTGGTCAGCCGAGACAAATTCACTGCGGTGCCGACGAGATAGTGGACGCCGGGTCGCTCACCTGCCAGTCGGTGGAACCTCCGGAATCGCACAAGAAACGATTTTAATTCCTCACCAATCACTCACACTTCGGTCTGGTGGCTCTCTCCGGCCTGTTGCTTCAGTCCATCTAAGTGACATACTTTACCGTCATGATAAATGCATGTTTAAAAATAAATCAACTTGTGATTTGAATTGCATTTCTGCATGCTTACTCTTCTTCTTGCGTAAAAATACGACGCTGATTTTAGATTACGAGGTAAAGCGAACACAATGGGCAGTGGCCACGAGGCTCTTAAACGACACTCGGCCTCACCCAGCGAAACAAGTTGCGCTCTCCATGTCTGTTCCGAGTTTGTGCGCGTGCAAAGAACAAAAATAAATGAGATGAATTCAGTGCTCCAGATAGGTCGGATCGTAGGCCGAGTTGGGCGATAGTGAAGATGGAGATAGTCTGTCTCTCCATCCGACCGCGCACGGCGGGTGGGGTGGCAACAATTCGGAATTAGAGGCATTGATGTCGGTCAGCGCGACGAGAGCTCTGCTCAAGGGAGCCAATAGTGCCCGCGCGCGTCCGTCCCACACGCGGCCAGATCACCAAGTGATAACTCGGGCGCTCGGGTCGAGCCACGAGAGAAGAAAAGTGCGAGACGAGCTGTGAGTAGACACTTCGAGCTGCCGTCTGGTCTTGCTGTGAGCTCGCACTCTCGGTCACTTTCCTCGTCTGCCGAGTCGACTGCACTGGCTAGTCGAAGTATTGCGTGATCCATCGAGAGACTCTGTCTCTGCTACCACCGGCCCGCCCCGGCCTGCTTCTGTCTCGCCAAGGGCAGCATTGGAACTCTAGTCACCTCGGTGTCCGGTACCATCGTTGCTCGACTAATGCTTAGTCTTACCGTGTGATCTGTATCTTCTCAATTAGTTCTTAGATAGATCAAAACACTCTCAATGCTGACTGAATTGAGACTAACGCAACCGATTGCGATTCTGCTCGCTCTCGCCGTTGCCCTCACTCTCCACTCATTCTCACATTTTCGTGGTCTCGTGGTCACCGCACAAAACGACGATGGTAAGTGGAATCGGACAAATCAGGTTGGTGAAGCACCAATCATTGGGTGCTCTGACAGGGAGCATTTAGTGAACTCCAATCAGTGCCATAAGACGCCATCACCTCTGTTATCACCGGCACGTCATGTTGCGTTGACCTCGATTGTGGGGCACAGCAACAAACATAGGTCATGCTTCGAAAGAAAAACTACACTTTAAAGGCATTAGTGCCGTAAATCACCGCTAAACAAACTAGGACAAGACACATTTTTTGTTTTTAACGAGTGACACGGAACTGTGCTCTGCAGGATTGCCGTGGAATGCATTAATGATTAATTCTAAGTAATACCTTGATCTGTTGAAGACAATAAGAATTGTACCATCTTTAACTAATAACTGTACTTGTAGGATCAGTAGATGGCGTGCGTTGTATCGACAATGGAAAGTTCTACCGCAATCCTGATGCCGTAGGTGTGCGCGACTGTGCTCGCTACTACTGGTGCCCTCGCAATAAAGTGCTTCAGTTCCGGTGCAGTGCTGGACTCTGGTTTGACATCGATCGTCAAATTTGCGATTTCAAATTTAAGATTGATAACTGCGAGAAATCACATGGTAAGGAAGATACTTAAGCTCACTTTCGTCATAACTGTTGACTTGACTGTAGACGCGAGTACACCCAAGCCACTTCTTTCAACTGAGGAACCAATCTGCCCAGCTGGTCAGTTAGCTTGTGCCAATCGAAAGTGTATCAATCGTGATCTCTTCTGCGACGTAAGTAACGAGTATTTTTAACTTGTTGAGTTACTATTAATTGCCACAAAACAGGGTCAAAAAGACTGTGACGACTGGTCAGATGAGTCGTTTTGCGACCCTGAAAACGATCCGAACTCACCTCCACGTTGCGATGCCAACAACTGCACTTTGCCTGATTGTTTCTGTTCTGTGGACGGCACGTTGATCCCGGGTAATCTCAAGCCGGAGGAGACACCACAGATTGTGATTCTCACCTTTGATGACGCGGTCAATAATGAGAACTGGGAGATCTATGAACGAATTTTTACATCAAATCGCACCAATCCAAACGGATGCCCTATCTCAACGACTTTTTTCCTGTCAAACGAGTACACTAACTATCGACACGTTCAAAAACTGTGGAACGATGGTCATGAAATTGGAATTCACTCCATTACGTATGTTGGTTTTACGATGTTTTACGATGGCATTATTATGATTTGATTTCAAAATTATAGCCATCGACAGCCCGAGTTGTGGTGGACTTTCAATGCTACCATGGAAGATTGGTTCGATGAGTTTGCTGGTATGGCGAATATCATTAACCGATTTGCCGGCATCCCATTGGACGAGTTGCGTGGCACTAGAGTTCCATTCTTGCGAGTGGGTTGGAATACCCAGTTTATCATGGTATTTAGCATTCTATTTGGTGTATGCATTAATTCTCACTTGATGTTACCTTTAATTAGATGAAAGAGTTTGGCTTTCTCTACGACTCGAGCATGGTAGCGCCTCGCTCCGATCCACCTCTATGGCCCTTCACTCTGGACTATCGCATTCCGCACAAGTGTCACGGTTCACGTCAACGCTGTCCTTCGCGTTCTTTCAATGGCATGTGGGAAATGATTATGAATCCGTTTGACATTGAGGTAAAGGCTGAAACAATCTCGCTAGTCTAATCTCATTTGTGGTACATTAGGGTCACATCTGTGCAATGGTGGATAGCTGTCCCACTCATTTGTCCGATGAAGAAGTCTACGCTATGTTGAAAGACAACTTCAATCGGCACTACCGCACAAACCGGGCTCCTTTTGGCCTTTATTTCCACACTATTTGGTTCAAAGAGAAGCGCAACTTTAACATTCTTACCCGTTTCCTCGACGAATTACTACAGAACAAAGTATGTTTGTTAAGAATTGTTTGATTGCTAACCCTCACCCATTATTATAGGATGTTTTCATTATAACTAACTACCAAGCAATCGAATGGATGCGTACACCCACCCCACTGTCTCAAATTGCCAACTTCGAGCCATGGAAGTGCAAGCGTGATATTGACCCCAACTTGATTGCTTGCAATCACCCAAAGAGTTGCAAACTATACTCTCGTCAGCTCAAGGGCGAACGTTATCTTCACACCTGTTTCGAATGTCCCGACGTCTACCCTTGGGTCAAGAATGAGTTTGGTCTTGAATATTAACTTGCCTTTCTTAACTCATTATTCTTTATTACACTTTGGTCTATTATACAAATATTTTGATTTTATTATCTTTTTTATTGTTTAATAATAAACTCTGTGTATTATGTGATTACTCGATGATGCAGCTACAATGCGCTGCGTCTGAACGTCGACTGGCTGGGTAGCGTCCAATCGGACAACTCGTGTGTGTGTGGCACCACAACACATAGGTTTGATGAGCGGCCAGGTGCCAAGTGAGCACCACAGAGGTACCTGTTCGTAGGAATGCAGTCAGGAATGCGGCCGCTCCTTACCACACCATCTGTGTCGACTGCGTGGTGAGTGTGCTGCCTGCCTGACATTCATTCATCTAATTGCACCCCACACTAAACCCTAACACGCACGGTGCAGTGTACCGGCAGGAGAACGAGTAGACCTCTACATGTTTCCCGAGTTACCTTACATAATCTTTAGATTAAATCATTACATCATTTCAGTAAACATTTAAATCCAATTGGTACAAATCTGTGCAAATTATCAATTCACAAGAGTAACTTCATAACTTAATAGACCTCAACAAACTCATAAGCGATCAATTGGGGTGGTCTGTTTACATCTTTTGGCTCGTCATAACTCTGTTGTTTCTTGTCTGATAATAAGTTTTTAAATTTCTGAATTAATGTCATTTTTAAACTGTCGATTGTAATCATAAAACCCGGAACAATTGGTTTGACACGAGCTTCACTTATGCAGGCATACCCATAGACTTTCATCAAGTTATCGGTTAACCTGCAAATTTTAATTTTTTCAAGTTTTATGTACCAATTGATTCCTCGGAATGCCTTGAGTAATATGGTTAAAGATGAAAACCCTTGCTACCAATATGACGATGTATATGGTGAATCACGTTGTATGTGAATGGAGCACTCTCACTTGAGCACGTTCATCAGTCCATTAGGAGTCGACTACTAGTGGGGACGCTTACATTTACACGGTGCAGTGCACCGGCAGGAGAATGAGTCACCCCATTGGTTTCAATGGGAATTTTGTGATCACATGCTGACGCCAGACACTCCTCTTTGAAGTGTCGGTCGAGATCTACAGTGCACTGCACCGTGTAAGTGTTGCCATCCCCAGTGTGAGTTGTAAAGTCACTGTAGTGCACTGTAGTGCGTAGCATTCGCACTCCTCCTTCTTGCTCGATGCAAAGTAAGGATTGAAGCAAGTTGAAAAAGGTGTGGCCTCTCGTGAAGTCAAGTAAGATAAACCACGCCTCTTTTAAGTGCTACAGTGCATAGAGAAGAGCAGTGGCAGCTCGAGCCATTCTCGCTCGTTGGCGGAGCGCACTACCCGTGCAGTGGTGCTCACTCATTTGTCTCAACGCCCGTCGCATAGGATTGTTTGTCTTGCTGCGACTCACATCAACTCACAGACCTACTCAAGTCATCCTTGTTCTTCAAGCTTGCATCCAAGTTCCTCATTTGTTTCAGCTGTTTCATTTTGATATTGTGATGTGTTACGTACTTACTGCCACAGCATACATCTTTTGATAGAAAGTCACTTATACCCAGTCCTTCCAGTCACGTACCGAATCATGGCACAAGCTGGGGAAATTGATCCTACTGTTTTAGATCTTGTCACCGATTTCTTCAACGCACAGTTTCGACTCAAGCCGACTGGCCCTGTGCTCGATTCAAATAATGTCATAAACGAACAACGTCTAAGAATTGGAGCTGTGCTTAGAGATCTAGGTGAAGCTTATCTTAATGATTATCAAGAAAGTTTTGATAGAATTATTGACGATTTGCGCCTTCAAGATGATAACATAAGAGACACATTCTTTTTGCTCGGCAATCAACTTTTTGTTGAAGGCATTCAATGGAAACACATCGTCACATTTTTCGTGTTCGGAGCAGAGTTTGCCTACAACGTAAACCTTCGTGGAATAGTGTCAGCAAGAGAAGTAGCCGTATGGTTAACGCAATACATCTCAAGGGAACTAATGCCTTGGATCATAGAAAATGGTGGATGGGTAAGTTCTAATTATGAAAGATGATTATGATGACGCAATATCTACATACTATATAATACTCATGAAGATTTGTGTGTGCAAATATAAACCTTATTAATGAGTTATAAGGACAAAGCGTATGAAAATACTACACCGGAACTTATTCGATCACATTGTGACTAGTCAAGTATGGATGAAGCATTAGGATGTGCCAAATAGGGGAGACAGTGCGGCGGCACTTTCTCAGCGGACGGCAATGCCAGTGAGCGGGGTTCCCATGAGCGCGTGTGACATTTTGAACGGCGTGCAGTGTGACACTGGCAGTGCACATGTCACCGCTCCCTGCCTAAGGTCGCCCGCAAGAGAGGGGTCCCACAAGCCTGCCGCCTGGCAACAGAGGCTTCACTTGTTTTTCTCCCCTCTCGGTGCACCTCTGCGTGTGAGTTCTCCTTCGAGGTCACATTCCTCGGCAGGTCGTGTACTGCCAGCATCAGAGGTCTGGTGAAGTGTGTGCACGAAGCGGTTGCGGCAGTGATGCTAGCAGGAACTTTTCGTTGGAATGTGATTACTTAGTGCGCCCACCACGCCAGGACACTCTCCTCATTGGCCTATGGCGATTGTTTTGTCTTCACTTTTATTTGGCCAGTAACCGTGGCGCCAGCACCGAGGGCAACACGGGGTCAGGGGTCACGAGAGAGATGTGAAAGGGGGATTGCCACTCGATAGTCAAACACACCTTGCCACTACTGTCTAGAGCGTATCGTGTTAGCGTGATGAAAGCATCATTGAAGTGAGATGTTGGAGAGATTCTTGATAGTCCCTTATATTCTACAAATGATGTTAGTGCCGCCATCACTCAGCTTTGATTAATGATTACTGATGTCTATGTCTGTCCTGCTTGCCAATCGTCTAGTCAGCTTTTGTTTGTTTAGGCAGTCACTCTTGGCCTGTCTTAGGAATTAGCACAGTTTGCTGTGTGACTTTAGTTTTCGGGGTGAGTTGTGGGAACCGATTCTGCGAAGAGTCTTGAGGCTGTAAGGTGATACTGGCAAGAGATGCGGTGGGTCCGGTGCCGCCGTTGTGCGCGTCATGATCCGCTTAGTGCGGCACTTTACACTAGCAAACATGGACACGGTTTTATGTTGCCCGACTTGATCTGATCTAGTGTTTTTTGCTACAGGAAGGTGTGGTGAACTTTGCACAAGAACTTCGCAGGAACCAACTTGACGCAGCAGCAGCAGGCAGTGGACGCAAATGGCCTTTCACTCTGCTTGGAGGAGCAGCCGGCGCATTGGGTGTCATTTCATTGGGCCTCTTCCTTCGACAGTGAAGAACAGGCCAGACTTTCTTGTTGCAAGATACTTATTCTTACACTACTCCGGACAACACTAAATGTCTCGGAAGCAATCGAACAAGTCACTCGAGTCTACCACTACCTTTTCTAATCGCATTCAGTCACCTTGTTTGTTGTAATATTCTTTCACATGCTTGACTTTTTATCAAGTGTCAGAATTGAATCAGTATTACCAAATTTGATCTAAACTAGATTGATTTAGTATCGTGAGCATTTAATCCTATGGGTTTGTTTTATTTGTCATGTTTACAGACGGTTGTCCAAGCCAATAGATAACCATTTGTACACTTGTTGTACATACTTTTTGTTTTATATATTCTTTATATACATTTGTATAATGTCATTCTTTTGTAATAAATTTTCTTTATATTTTTTTCACTTGGGTTTGTTATAATTACTGTGATTCAAGACACTTTTGTGCACAATTATGGTGCATTTATTATTGCAGTGTTGTTTCTTGTTTGAGAATAGACAGTGTTGATAGTGAAACACTATATAATCTAACCACTATGAGATATTACATGTTTATCATAATTGTTACTCAATGGTTTTTAACTTTAAGTATACAATATAACCTCAAACTCATGCTTTGTTGTCGAGGCAGAATAGAAGGCATCAGTATATATTTGTTGCTGCCTTCTGCTCTGCCTCGACAACAATACATTAATTTAAGGAAAACTGTATATAGTTATTCCTATGCTAAAATATATAACTATTAAACGAATTTTAAAACAATTTTAGTTTAAAGATATTCACTTGCTGATTCAGGTTTGCTAATAAATTGCACCAAAATTGTGGATTTAAAAAATAAAATTGATTGATAAGTATGAAATGATGTCTCTCAAAACAAAAGTTGTCTTATTTTGCTGAAAATTTTCAGCAAAGGAATTGTAGTTTATGTAAAAAGAAATATATGCTAAAAATCAAACATTCCTTCTAATTTTCGAGAAATAAATTTTTAAAGTACTATAAAAATTGATATTGATAATTGAAATAGACAATTTTGATGTATGTTATATGCTAGTTGCTAAATGCAACAATTGATTATTGAACTTCGCGTTGTCTTAACAAAAATCGAAAAAAAAACTATCTCACAACAGTTTGCAATTTTTAAACTCCAAAAAAAATTATTTCTCTAAAGCTAAAAGAAATTTTTAACATGCTAAAAACATTTTAGTCAAATCAAATGTTATCGTCGATAACTTATCGATCTTGTCACTTTTCATCACGAGATGGCAATGCTGAAACCGGATTCCTACATATGGAATTCAGTCTTAATATTAAATGGAAATATAAAAGTAGAAAAGTGTGCATCATGGATTGCCTAGTCCTTTATCGACTAGGCCTCTGGAGGTTTAAACCTAATTTAAGCCTTTAGTGATGATTACACCCCAAACTCAGAGAGTTTCGATAAGGATGCCACGACAATCCCTCTCGAGCGACTCGTGTGAACTAATATTTCAAAGAGCCTTTGACCAAACAATGTGTTGCAAGGTGTTGAGTTGAGTCGCGACGTGTCTAGTGTGCTACAGCTCCAATTCAGTTAGTCAGTAGGTGGAGTCGTTTGTCGTGCAATCTATCTTCGGTGTAACAACGCTGTATTTACACAACTTTAAGAAATTTCTTATTTTCTGTTTACTAGATTACGATAATTACTGATTATTTAATTAGAATCTAATGAAGATTGGTGGGATTTTTTTGGTGATGTTAGATTTTATCGGGATTGCCTCAATTTGGCATGAAACATGCAACCTGAAACACAAACCAATTGCATAAACTAGCCTCTGGGAAGCTAAAAATGTACGGTCAATAAAAGGGAAATGTACCCCTAAAAGAGTACTATATCCCACATTCAATTAAGAGAGAATGCATATTAAAATATGATTTCAAATAAGTATCTTATTTTATTTATGATAGTTGTTTATATGTTCTTTTATTTGGAGAGTATTATTACAATGATAAACACAATTTTAATATATAAAAATATATGATAAAAATAAATTAATTATATTGCTGCTTAACTTAGGTTGGTAAATGAAGCGGAATGTGGTACATGTAAGGTTGTGCTGTTATCGGTTGTTCGGTTTGAGATGTTGAATGAGTACTTGGCTTGATTGAATCCATTTCCCCTGAAAGGTGTCTGAGTAGTGTGATTGGCAACCATTTGAGGACTCATTTTGGAGCACCGAAACAAAGCTAGAAAATGGCGACGAAAACGGCGATTCATGAAGCAATAAGTGATTGGGTTAGTGCAGCTCGAACAGAAACACAGTAAGTGACAAGCTGAGATGATATCAAAGCCAAACCACTGTGAAAGATTGCGATAGACCAGCTTGGGCTGGTAGAGTGCCCACGTGTCCATTGTGAAGATTGGTGTCCAACACACAAAGAACTCTACTACCACAGCAATCAACATTCCTATGATGCGTCTTTGCCGACCTTGCGTTGCACAATAGCTCGAGTTAACTCGTAGAGTTGAATTTAGCTTCTCTTTATGTTTGCGTGATCGAGGACCTCTGTGACGGTACCATCGGATACTTGAATTGCGCAAATAGTGCTTATTGGACGACGCTTCTAAGAATAACGTGCTATGCGTCGAATGACAGATTTTGGTAGAGCATTTTGTGTGTAATGACGAAGTTGATGAACATGACTGAATTGTCTCTGTGCTTTTGGGAGTGATGAATGAAGTGGTTTTGTGTACATCTATGCAAAACGATTTATTACTGTAGATTTTGGCATATTCAATGTTCAACAATGGTGTTTTTTGGGTATGGCTAATTTTTACAAGGCACTGTGGAAGGCAAGACAATTGCCCGATTACCGCTAGGTAACGCCACAGTCTACGGAAAAAACAATAGGAAAATTTAGCTATACCCCAGAACAACACCATTGATGTTCAATTGCTCTCTAGAGACCTCTGGTGACTAATTATAGATTTATTAATTATTTTGAATTTGGTAAATTTTTTCTGATTACTATTAAACTCGATCTATCTCTACTCTTGATACTCTAGCTACTCGATCTATACACATGCATCTGATAGTGTAGATGGCTTGAAACTTACTTGAGGGTCGGTAAGGTTGGCAATTAACTTGATGGCGTAGGTTATGGTGCAACTTGGTCCCGATTGAAGCATAGGTAAAGATCATCATGAACAGAGGTGCAATTAAAAGGATTAAATCGAGGAAGATGGTGAAAACTTGTTTGTAAAAGAACGAAGACCACGCTTCACGGCACTTAAAGTAGCCTGTTTGAAAAATTTGAATCAATTCACACGAAATTTGCTAGTGGTTGACTCACCAGTTTGAGGAATCAGTTGTAATTGACTAACAATGGCGGTTGGTGACATTAGAAGAAGAGCCATAGTCCACACTGTGGCCAAGATGCGGTAGGCGTGTCGTCGAGTTTGGCGACGTTCTCGTGATTGCAGTGGGTGGCAGATGGCATAGTATCTCTCAACTGACATAACCACTAGTGTCCATACTGACACAGCTACCGACACCGCTACAAGTGGACCAATCAAAATGTGCATCACTTTTGGATCGACCTACCTTGCAGATATGATATAGCGTGACACATGAAAGAACCAAAAATGAAACGGCGTAGGAGAACTCCCACCAAAGTAAATGGCATGCAGAACACTCCGAGCAGCAAGTCGGCAATGGCCAAGTTTAACAGGAAAAGATTGGTCACTGAGCGCATCGATCGATTGAAAGTGAGAGTGATTATCACAAGGAGGTTTCCTATTACTGCCAGTACAAATATAACGCTGTAAGGCAGGACCAATGTAAAAATTGTGTGCAGGCTTAGCACAGGTGATTGCGATTGAATCATTGCTTGTTTTGGCTCATTGTTATGTCTGCTTGTGTTGAGTGCAAGTTGAGTCAAATTATTGAATGAAGATGAGGTACTAGAAGCACAGTATGATACCGCCACGAATATTAAACCGACGAGTTTTGGCCAAAGATACCTTCCCAAATAGTTAATGGTGGATTCCATTTGGGCGTACAGCAAACACGAGCAAAACTAAGTGCAATCTACAATTTGTAAAATTAGTTTTCTTATGATAAAAATTGATCCTAGCACAAGCAAAGTACTCGTAGTTTCAATTACGTTAAATGTAATTCTCTAGCTCAACGATATCTTTTCTTATTCAAATAATTATAATTGTCTAATTTATTTGATAATAATTTCATTTAATAGAATATTTTAAATTGTGCATCTATTTAATTTTTTAGAGCATTTAATCTAATAATTTAAAAATCAGAAATATTTAAAAATTTCAATTATAGAATAAATGAGTTAATTGGAGGGGTAATCTTTAAACTTTTTGTAAACTTTTCAAATAGATTTTTTGATTTTACTTGTCTAAATCAAAGCAAGTTTTACGTTAACTTTTTGATTGCAATTTCAAGTTATAAATAAATTTAAACTTCAATCTGCTTTTAATCATTTATTTTAAAAAAATCTAAACCAATATAAACAGAAAATAAAAACAGTGTATTCAAGTGAACATGTAATATATCATTTCTAAATTCGTTTATTCTATCCACATTAAATACTTAGTCAGCATTAAATCTTGTCTTATACATCCTGCATTATATTAAATCTTGCCACTAAATTGTGCAGATTAGCAGCCAATTGTAATGCATAGATAGCGTTAGTGTAAATAGTACGATTTGATAGCGAAACCCAATAAAATGATTAAACATTAGCTCTCGCTAATGATTTATCATCATAAATTACAATTTGTTACAATACATTTAAACTTACAAATACAATAAACTGCTTATCACTGCTCACTTATGACAATTTCAATCTTTCTTCCGAATTTCTTCCTATTTTCTACTAATGATCTATTTTTTAGATTCGTATTATTTTAATTCTTTAAGTGACAATTTTTTGTTATTAAAAAATATAGCTTTATAATTAGTCTATACTTCTAACTTTTTATTATTATGTTGACACAAATGAATTGCTTGTTACTTATTATTTTAATTATTGATTATACAGTTTTAAAAATATTATTATAAAAGTATTAATTGAATCTAAGTCAAGAGTTGTTAAAGTGTTATCAGAAAGTAGTTGCACATATAGCAGATCTGGCAAGTCAATTTTTTATTCTTTCATATAAAAACCTTAGTGGTTTTATGTTCTTCTTAATGAATGTATTGCTTATTGTCTTGGTTATATTTAACTTGTTAGAGTGCCAGACCCTGACAGTAATCTTTCCTGCCTCTACTCTTGCTGGTCGAATTCAACGGTCTGACTGTTGGTGCTTCATTTGTTATCTACTATAGTAGATATATCTATATGAGTACTTTAATTTAATTAAGTTGCATCTAACTGAATTCCACATTCCAAAGTAATTTTGATTTTGTTTTAACTTATTAATTTTAAGATATTTGTGTGATTATCTCTAGATTGCTTTTCAAGAATCTTTCTCAATGTTCTAATAATTAATTTTCATAATAAGAAATCTCCTATCTATTTTAATTACTATAATCATGTAAATGCTGTAAAAAATTAAAATAAATATTAAGCATTAAGAAAAATAATTTTATTTGGAAAGCAAAGTATTATTTTTATTATTATTTTAAAGATTAAGTATTAAAAATTGAGTATTGTGGAATACATGGAATAGATTGAAAGAAATTTGAATAGGTTAAGGCCTACAATACAATGCAATTTAAGCTCGAATTCGGATTTATTTACGTATAAATCGATTTTTTTAATTTTAACAGTTTGCCATTTTCAATTTATATTTTTTATTTATTTACTTTGATCTTATTGGTCTATTATAATAATTGTAAATTTCAAATTCAAAAATGATTTAGAGCTTAAATTGAGACATGAAAATTATTATTTTATGAGTTGCACACTTACCTTTTATGATATATGTGACTTGTTAATATGAGATCAGATAATAATATAATAAAAATTTTTAAATTATGATAAATACAAAATTTTCTGGTGATCTTCAAATAATTAATAGAACGTATACTGTGACAATGATGTTGAAAGGTTTACTTTGGTTTATGGTTAGCGGAGAGATCAAGTGGTGTCGACTACTAAACTCAGACTGGCGGTGAATTTCGAGGGAATTTATAATAAAGAGAAGACGGAACTGGTGTGTGTAGAAAGGACGTCAAAGTCGACTTGGGAGATGGAAAAGTCCGCATTGATGCATTGAGCCAAAGCTAGGCCTGGTGCCAAATAGTGTGGTGCAAATAGTGTTGCAATGGCAGTGCCGCCAGCAAGGTCTCGCCACACTGCGCTGGGTGGCAGTCGCGCTTGGTGCCTACTCCACCTAGATATATATCAGCTATCCGATTGAATTGGTCAACCCGAGGTGTTTTTGTTTAAAGTTTCCTTTGAAATACTTAAATCATGAAAAACCCCAATCAACTATTTGGTTTTTGTTAAAGTGAAACATTTATTGATTATGTTTGTCGCAGGAGGTGTACAAAAAAGTCGACGAGTAGCGATAACACTATAGTTCTTGAAAAGTTCAACCACGCGACAAATGTTATCACGCCAAACATAACGGTTAATGGCGCGAAATGGAAACACATGAGTAATGCCACATAATTAAATTACAAATAATTCTGCTACAACACTACACATTCAAGCCTTCTCGCTAGTATGCTTCGAATTTTTTCGAGCAAACACAATTTACTAATCTGATCAATCATTGCAGGTATACTTGGTAAGAAAACGAAAGTTTTTTTATTTAATCAGAGAAAAAGAAAACACAAGTCTATCAAGTCATGGAAGGTTTTTTAAAAGTTGGTTTTGGATAATCAAATCTTTTAGAGTTTACGTGAATTGTTTATGCCGCTGTTGGTTTCTTATAGTTTGTACTCTGGTTTGTTGAATTTTGATTTAAATTTGATTCACAATTCATGTCACGCCATGCAGTTTGGGAAACTATTGTCGTTTATGATGTCAAGTTATAATGCCTTTATTAGATATCATTGCGCTTTAAAATGACAACAATGAATTTTTTGTTGAGTTGATGCTATTATAATGTTTCATAATTGTACTTAAGCACAAATTGATAATAAGTAAAATTTGATAACAATGAAAGTTAATTGAAATGTAATTGAGTTTAAAATTAATTTAAAGCTAATCTGAACCAAACTTGATTAAAATTCTAAACTAGTCTAGATTAGCTTTGAAGAGTTAACTTTGAGCTGTTACGTGAGCTTACAATGTGTGATTTTTAAATTACTATAGATGCCTCAAGGATCATTAGCACTTTGAGGGTGTTATAACAAATCAAGTGCTAGCACACGTACATAAGATTTTATTTGGAGCTTTACCGTGTCACACATTATGTTATATGATGATGATGATGATGAAACAGCTTTGAAATTTGAATTTTAAAATAAAATTTTGTACTGACATGTGACACAGCAAGCCAAGAATGTCTTTCTGTCGCTTTCACTTGATCTCTTTTGTTTAAAATTGGCGATACTTTTTTTTATCTGAGAGAACGTGAGAGAACAAGTGTATGATGGTGAGGTTTGCAATACTAATTAGATTAGTGACCCTCTGTGGTGTGATAATACGTGCTGGCTTGGTCTGTCTCACTGCCTATCGAGTGGTGTAATGCTAGGCATCAAGTGTGCTTGTCTCCACTCGTCTGGCCTGATTCTGCCATTCGAGATATTCTACTGTGGAACAACTTGCCACCTCCTTTATTATCTTATCTTTATTTCCATTGCATCAATTGGGCCTTAGTAATACATTTTGTTCTAATTTGTCTTGAGTTATTGCAGAAATCTTTGTTCATGTTTCCATTAAGCATTTATACAAATGGCTAATACTAATGGCTATCATCGTTGTGGGTGGGTTCGTATTTATTCCCAAAATGTTATTTGTTTTGTTTTCTCTTTAAAATATAAGTTCCAGCCCTTCCTAAATTTAATTATGGTTTCGTTGAAATGGCAATCTTTATGGCATTTTAATCAAAAGTAAGTTTAAGCTATCAGTATGAACAAATGAGATTAAAAAATATGACTTAATTTTTTCAATTTTTGGGTTATTATTTTAACTTTTGCTCTCTGTTGACAATTAGGTTTGGTAACAAATGTCATGCTATCAGGATTTCTTGATCAAATGTATCAGACATAAAAATAACCTTTAAGACTTAAAGTTTAAGTGTGTGTGATGGAAATCGATTTGTTCACAACAGCACATAGCGTGCATTTGCCACCACTACTTCTTTCCTATAGCTTGCTTAGCACATCGATAAATCTGAGTAAAAGATTTGGTACAATTTGGTAGTGAAGGTGATTGATTGTCAATGTGATTCACTACCAATTCACTGTAACTGATTGCCATAGCTAGAGTTTAATTTTCAATGCGCAAGTTATTTGGCCAAGGAACATATACTATACTTGATTCTCAATTTAGTGTCTCTATTATTATTTTTTTACTTAAACAGTTTAATGATTCGTTCTATTATCAGTGGCAGCATATCTCGATTAGTTTAGTAACCATGTTTGGTGAAAGAAAGCAAACAAGTTAGTCAATGAAGCGTGCCAGATTGGCCACTGTGTTTTATGCTGCAAACCAACTCCATTATGGCGAACATTAATTCATATATGTGTGATATACCAACTGAATCTCTTTAACGGCTGCATCGGCAACTTATCAGTGTCGCACAAGATATTTTATTCAAGAAGTTGTTTGTTTGCATTCAAATAATTATACTTGACCATAAATAGGTGAAAAAGCGCTAATGATGATCAGTATGTTCATTAGTCTCATCGTGTAACTTCAAACCACAACCCAGCCGGTCAGCCTACCAAGTGACATTAAGGTAAGTACTGACGCCCTCTAATTGCTCACTTAGCAATGAAAGTTCTTGCCAGCTGGCACCGCCAAGGTGCCAATTAGGGTGCAACAGTGACGCGTTCATAGTGATATTGATGAACGGGTGTAAACTTCCAACAATACCACTGCTAATCTTGCCGTGTCATTTTGCATTCTTCTACTCGTCATAGCTCAGGTGCTGATCTCAGCAACAGCTTTCATCTCTCTTCTTTCCGCTTCCCATTTGGCAGGGTGAAACAACATAACCAAATTAGTCATTTTGAACAATCCACCTGAGTCAATACTAAATAATTCAGAGAATGCATTACATAGGAGTTTCATTACAAAGTAGGTTTTTCTTGAAATTTTTTGAGTTTGTATAAAGTGACAAATTTTTTACATTACACTTCTGTAGAGTTTCATAGAAAATTATAATAAATTGACTAGATATTAACATAAATTTTTAAAAAATACTTTGTTTTCCAAATAAAATCATCTAGATAATCTCTTGTAGTTTTCAAATAATTTTTTCGATATTATTTATTATGAAAACTTTACACTAAAGTTATGATCAATTTTCTGGGCTCGAATTAACAGATGCAGGTGTTTGGGAACTTTTCAGACCTTTGTTTCTTTTTCAACAAGATACATAACTTAAGTTTGGACCAACTTTCTATTCAAGACAACAAAGCAAATTTTATAAAATTATATTTGTGTCAAATTGGCAAACTGTGAGCATTCAGCTGTTAGGAAAGTTACTGAAAACCTACGCAAGATAACTTATCATTGATAAGCCAAATAAAACTAGCACGACTAACGGAAATAAAATAAATAGGATGAGCTTGAGTCAAGTAAAAAGCATCTAGTGGGCTGGACAAAGCTGGACCAACCGAAAGATGAAGTCTATTGTGCTTGAACCAAGCTGAACGCTTCACGTGAATAGCCAAAATCAATTTAATCAACGGGTCTTGCTGATCGATATCGACTTTGAGTCTACCCGGTATTTCATGGTACTGTATAAATGCACTGTACTGTAACAAATCCCCAACGGAAATAACAATGAAGAGTTGCAATTATATTTTTGGCATAACCATACAAACGCATTTGCAGTTGTTTTTTCAAATTATAACTTAAAAAAATTAAAGAAATGATAAAATTGCAATAAACATTAAAAAAACATTTAAGCGATCGTCTCTATACTGAGACTTCCAAATTGTTTTCATTTATAGATGGCATGTGAACCGTGAAGTGCTGCTTCTTGAAATAGCTAAAGTAAAAAAATAACACCCTTGATAAATATTCTTAACAAATTAAAAATAAATCAATTTTTTAAAAATAAAAATATGACTTTTTTATCGTTATATTTCTTAGCGAGAAATTATTAGAGAAAATAGTTTCTTTTTTAAAATAGTGTTGTTTGTACAAAAATTTAAAAATACATATAAAAGTGAGTTGATAAAAGTGAGCGGGAAAGAGCTAAATTATGCGTTAGTGACTGACATTGGTTCGTTCACAATAAAAGAATTTTAAGAAAGAACTGATTAGTAATTAGTGATTACTACATTGATCGTTGCAAGTTTTGATCAAAACCACCAACTGCAATTGTCGAAATGATTGGCAAACAAAAAAGTAAAAGCTTAAGTACCGGCACGGATTTTTGTGGTTAAACTAGTGAACTAAAGAAGTAGTGTTGCGGATTCAAGACGTATCCTGTTTTCGCTTGGCTACACACAACTGTATACACGTAGTGAACATAAATGTGTGATTTATTCTCAATATTACTTATCATAATTCATCTACCATGTCTACCTTTAATTGTTATTTCAAAGTTGTGGTGTTACAGTTGGAGCAATGTTGCATAAATTGAGTTAACTCCGGTATCTATCGATAGAGCGACAGTTGGTAGTGCTGCGGTAGGCTGGTCAAGCAGCGCCGGGTACATTCCACCCATCAAGCCGAGTGTTACCGGTGGCATAGCGGTGTCATCACATCAGTATTAATTGCCGTGAGCGTTGGTGTCTCGCCTGTCAGTGATACTCTACGCCAATCGAGTGAGACGTCACACTTGGTGAGGACAGTTTTGCCTCACTGAGCACTTACCGACTCTTGCAATCATGAGTCAAATGGCAAAATGGCAATCAGTGATGATCTTGCTTGTTGTCGATTAGTGTCCCCTTGAAGAGTCTGCCATGCCGGTTCACTAGGGGCACGCGCCACAGATGGTGACACACCGAACAGTTGACAGGCACGTTAACCAGCTCTCTCGCAAAGCACCAGCTAATGAGAGGCAATCACCAGCCAAATTGGCGAGAGTCAACCGATTGTGTTTTGACCCAAAATAGACATCTCTTGTTCTTGCTAGACCCATCTCTCAAGAAAACATTTTCTCTTTCGATTTACCTGAGCCAGAAAGAACATGCTGCTTTTCAGTGAAAGCAAACTCCAGTCGAGCTTACCGGCAATTAGAGTGAACACAGTCTCTGAGGTAGTCTCTTTGAACAGTCAGTATGTTCAACTTTTCTATTTTTTATCGTTAGATGAATCGTTCTAAATCAATTAGCTACAAAGATAGATTTAGTTGAAACGCCTCAAGAAGAAGTTGAAAGTAAAAGTAATCAGTTGATTGTGAGGTGTTGTGCAAGTTGGAGCATGTGGCTTCATCGGGCAACTTCTATGATGGAATGCATCGTTTCCAATGTGCCTCATTGAGAAATGTGTACCACTGCCATAGGTCGAGAGCACAGGCGAGTTTGGCCACTACTCGTCACTGTTATCTGGTGCCTTGCCAGCACAGCGTGGTCTGAGCCAAAACCACCCAAGTTTCTTCCTCGAGTCATCGCAGGTTTCTACAGCTTCCACCCAAGCTACGATACCGACATTCCTGCAGAAATCAAGACAACCAAAAACAAGCCAAATGTGGTCAAGCAGGCGGCAAGTCACCAAACACGGTACTTCAAGCAGTACCAGCACCAATTCAGTTCAGCTCATCATCAGTACAAGCACCAGTATCGCTACCCGGGCGATTATCGAGAGAAGTTCCATGGTAGCAAGAAAAAGCTAAAATCAAATCAGTCACCGTTTTCAAGTTTCAACAAACACTACAGCCATCCAACCTATCAAAAGAATCACTACTTTCCTTCGACAAGTTGGGTTTCTCACGCTCCCACTCCGCATTGGGAAGTTATGTCACATTTCCTGAAGAGCTACATTACTCTTGCACAGAAACTTGCGATATTCTATGGAACAAAGTACAACTATCCCATCAACACATTATATGTAAGTAGTGGCACGTAATTTGAGTTACTTTTGCAATAACTACCTTCCTTTAATTTCAGTGGCAAATAATTGACGTCATGTTTTATTAGTAACAGGAGATGAGGCTTGTAAAAAAACATATAAAAACTTATTTTCCAATATCAGAGCCAATTTTTGTTTATCACGGTGCAAAGGGAAGCATTGGAAGCGTGAGAAAAATATTTACAGCAAAAATCAGTTGATCATTTTGATCCAGATGTAGTCGCAACTAAAATTGGATAAAATTAAATTCAAAAACATCAATGAATAAATGACAAACCAATGATGATGATAATGATGACTGCAATCACCGAACCAACAATTATGTTGATCTTCATGTTTTGCCACCACATCTTGCGTTGGATACGGCGAGCACCTGCTCGAAACTCTACTGCGTTGTTAGACAAATATTCAGATCTATTTTGCAAGGTGTCCAGATTGGAGCCACGTTCCATGATCTTATCGATATTCTGCTGCATTATGTTAGACACCTCGTTGACATGTTCTTGCAAACTAGTTCGCGTTATACATGTTACAACCATATTCAATTGGCTGTTAGACAACCTACCGTTCAATCTTGGGATCATTCTTCTGGAATCTTCTCGATTAGAAATAAGAAAGTTGCAACATAAACACCATCAGCACTAACATAAACATGCTTGATAACTTACCGATCAGCCGTTTCCGAATCGTCAAACTGTCAAAAATAATAAAGTAATATAATTAGAACATTGTTGTTGAAATCTCACATGCTTACGTTCACAGCTGTGTATCCGTCGCTACGCCCCGCTCCAGACATGATTGCGTTTTAACTTTGAATCTAACAAGAACCACTCCAATAAACGAAACACGAAAAGTGTTAAACAAAAGATTATTCGATTAATCAGGAAAGACTTGAAGAAAGACTGTTAATGACTAAACCAAGATGAAGTATGGCAGAAGGGGCAATATGACAAGCGCCTCAGTGACAATATACGACGAAATCAACCTAAAGCAAAAGTCACGAGATATCACTAGGCTGTCTCCACCTCTAAACATTGCTATACAGCAGCCAGTTTATACACTGCAAGTTGATACTCTTTTTGTTTTTAATTCCACTTCTATTTATTTTTATTTTTATTATTGTTATTATATATTATTGTAATTAAAAACATTTTTCAAGACAATAATGTAATTCTTGACAATTCTGAATGTTCTTTAGCATTAAATGTTGTGAAGATAGCAGAATGATTATCAAATTTCAATGTGATTTCCCAATGATGAAAGTAATCGATTTTGAAATCTAACTATTTATAAACAAGTTTTCAATCTAAAATTAAACAAAATAAGTGGAACTATTAAAATAAACAATTTAGAGAGTTTTAATTTTAATAGAAGTGACTTCGCTTAACGGCAAGCCCTCTAAGAATGTCACGGGGGTTCTTCTTCAATTGCTTCTTGCTAACTTCCCGCTTAAACTCAACATCCGGCGCGGGTTTGCTGGACTGGTTCAACGAAAAGAAGCGGCTCACAGTGTCGCCATCAATTATAGTTGGTTCTCCTTTTTGGTTCGGAATGACTAACATGCCACCCATTTTGCCTTTAAAAAATCACGCTGTAAATAGTAACAAATCTGGGAGCAAACTCACCGAAAAAACGGATTAGTCTACCAAGGCTATTGTCAGCGTAATCACCATCGTTTTGACGAGAAAGGTAGTCACGTTCTTCATCTGAGGTGGTCCTTAGACTGGTGCCATCACCAAACATGGAGGGAGCGCACCAGATTAACTGATCGAGCTGAAGCACAAGCAAAAAGAGAAGGCTCAACTGAATTCGATTCATCTCGCTTGGTTCTGTTACTCAACTTGACGAATGGAGAGTAGACTTGAATTCTATCTTGATCAGCCAATTGTCCTCGAATGATCTCTCTTCTTGCGATCTCATCTCTATTTATACCAACTTTCGAATTGCTACAACTCTAGCAAATATTGGAATGCAAATGCCAACTAATCTGAGAGAACCGGACTGAGAAAGGAACTATGACTAATTTAATAAGTATTGTTTGTTATTGTAGCATACTCTTAATATTGCCACATTAATATCTTAAGCAAACATGCCCATCCAGCAAAGTAATATTTGAGTTATATATATTTACAAATAGTTTATTATCACAAAATAAACCCATTTCCAAAAAAAAAGTTTTATACACATTAAAATTTGATGACGATATAAAAATATATAAGTTAACATTTTAAATGCTTTTGAGACTAAATAATTAAAAACTAGATTGTTAAACTTATAGATAAAACTGCGGAGAAGCAACTGAATAAACTATTGAGTACCCAAGTTACAATGTAAAAAAGACTATTTGTCCACTTATAAAGTATGATTGCCAAGTGAGTATAGACGGAAGACATTATTTACTAGGAATGACAATCGACTTGGCCAAGAGAGAAGCAAGCGCTTGATTTTTGTCGCCTCCAAAAGCATCAAGCTCGGCAATAACTTGTTCGCGTTGGAAGCCATAATTCATAAGTTCGAGAATCAGTTCTTCCGGATGTCTGCTGGTTGACTTAGCTAGGTAAAAACGCAAATTAGATTAAACAGTCCGTCATGAGTGAATCTACTATATACCTGGCTGAGATGTAGTTGAAGTAGTACTAGATGATGAGGTAGAGGGTAGGGAGCTTTTGAGCGATTTTCGGATTGCCTTATCCAAGTCAGATTCAGATTCTCGACTTTCTTTAAATTTCGGTATTTCACCTTCATCCAAGAATCGAGTCTCTGTGCCCGTGGTACCAATTCTGAGAACGTTTGCTTTAAGATCAATGCTACACTGATGCCGACGCAACATGTCTAGGCCAAACATCATGTCCATATGTTGATCCTCCAAGATAATAAATGAACACGGTAGAAAATCTCCTTTAATCTCGAGCTGAACAAGATGAACTCGACCCAAAATCCGTTGAGTGCCGACACCTTTTGCTATACCAGACCATCGGTGATCAATGAGATGCAGAATGTTACATTTTTCGGCACAAGCTTTGCTCATAATGGTTGATTGAGCTCCTGAATCCACAAAAGCCTTCAGATTGAAGCCATTGACACGACAGTTGATGTAGAGCATAGCAATTTCGCCAAAACTCTCCGGTAGATATTCCATAGCAGTTTCCATATTGGAATCAATCTGTTGTCGGCGAATCTCTTCAGCGATCATGTGTTGCGCCTCTGAGTCAAAGGGGTCGGAAAACAACATGCGCAGATGGCGTTGTTCTTCTCGAGCCCTAGCCTCTTGTTGTGTTTGCAAAACCTTGGCAAACTCCTCGATGCCCTTGTCAAAAGCATCGGCCAAACGGGGATTGTTGATGCGAAGCGAGGACAATTTCTCTGGATTCGATTGTAGCGTGGCAAAGATATTATCTGCCTCCTCCCGGTAACGCCTCGTATTGTCGTTAGGAAACACCATTGAAGAGAAATCAATCGATGGTAGAACTGATCTTGCACCTCCAGTCGACGATCCTTGGACCAACAGCATGTCTCCCTCTTTAATGCCATAGCTATTCAAAGATTTCTTGTTGTCTACCAGTGGATTCCCATTGAAGAAAACTTGTAATTGATTTTGAGGAATTTGAGATTCCATTGAACAGAGTGCTTTAAAGTTTTCTACTTCAATTTCATCACTGACATCCAGTGTGAAGACCATGTCATCCGAGGTAGTGATGGTGACCTTCATGATGACTAGCAAGCAAATTATCACTTAAACAAGATTTGCAATCAATGCTTGGAAGCGAGAGCAATAGTTAATACAGAATCGTGTTAATTAACCAATTGAACAGTGTAGCGTGTGGAAGACCAAGGAGTAAGAGTGGCAACTGCGCCAGAACTGCCAGTGACTGTTGATCGGGTAAAACGTCGCATGTAGTTTGCCTCGACAAAGGTACTCGTCTACTCTAGTAGCTACTCGTGACACCAATAGAGCAATAGTGACACCAGAATTCGCAAGATCAACTCAAAGAATGGCGAGTCGCGTGAAGCGATCTTCACAAATGTTTCCAGGCAGTATGGCAGTCTCGTGTTGTTGAACTTGGCCGCCTCCGCAGCAGTAGTAGCGCGTCGGCGGTGGTTGGGCCGTGTTAAGTCTTTTCACGCACAATACGAGAGCCGCAATCGAGTGGCACATCAACACGTCGTTTATGAGTTGATCCCCACCGATACATATGCGGACACGCATACATTTTCATTAATATAAATATGAGCTGCCAGACTGATTTTTAAGAATTTTTTAAAACTCTGCTTTAGCTTGTCTGAAATTACACATTCCTAAATAAAAATTTAACTTACTAAAAATTTGAGCACCACAAATTGGCCAACGATTAATTTGACACGTGCTCTATACAGGCATATCGACTGTAGACTTCATTATTATTATTAGACTATCTGTTGATCTTGAACTAAAAAATGCAAATTTTAGCAATAACTGAGAAGAGAAAGCTCAAGGGCCGAAAGATATTTGCACCGCCTGTGGAGTCCACAGTGTGGACGCGCTGCCGTGTTGGTGGCGAAGCGACACTACGCGCTCACTCCGTCCACTCACTCGGAGAGCGCAACACTATGGAGCGTAGGCCACGCGCCAAGCCTCACTCGATATTAATTTTTTATTTTTAAAAATTTAACGTCCGAAAAATTACTACATATAAATGTTTCCATCCCCACTATGGCACGGTGTTTTCTTCCCCAGTTTTTTCCCTAGCTCGAGCTCGTCCAAGAAAAACTAGAGAAGAAATGTTTCCCGAAGTGATAGTGTACTCGTCTTCGTGCTAGTGCACTGCGCCGTGTAAGTGTTGCCTGTATAGTGATCGATCAGGGTAGCTCTCCCCAGTGTAGGGTTCTCCTCTTATTGTCTGACTCACAGCATCGAGCCCACGCAGCGAGTTGGTCTGCGTTTGCGCACACCGGCCCGCGCAGCGAGGTCATCCTTATTGTTGTGCGTCCTACCGATGGCCTATACATACGTAGCACAACAATATGAAAAGCTACTCTTCCAAGTTGGAGCACTGGGTCCCCTGATTACGTATCAATTCAAAAATTGCAATCTTTTCTAGTAGATTTTCTTTGGTTACTTTAGCTGCACTAGGTTAATAAGAAAATGTAATTTGTTGGAATGTAAAGAAGTTAGGAGGATTTAGGAGCGAGGCTTGCGCGGTTAGAGCATAACGTCCACTGTGGAGAGGTTGTTCCACTCGGCTGGCTGGTGGAGACTGTGGTGGTGGTTGTGCTGAGTTTGGTGTTGTGACTCGCGCTGTCTGGCCGAGTGTTCCCCAAATCGAATCAGCCCAAGTGGATCGATTGCCATCGCCACTCGCGACTCTTCTGGCTGCGGCTCGCCACCAGCCCCAAGCCCTGGCATCAAGTGGAGTGTAATGCGTTGGTCAACAAGCGATCATCATCGGCGCATTTGTGATTGAACAGTCTAACTTATCTGTCGGAGAGCAGCATTCACGTTGATTGATTCTTGTAATATGTCAAATGTTAATGCCAACATGGATCATGGCCACAACATGGTAGATCAGAATGAAGGACTTTCAAGCCAGAATGCCAGCGCTTCTAACTGCAATGGCAATAACGCCAATAACAATGGTTTCTCTGGCGTCCCAAACAACGACTTAGGCAACAGAACCAATGACGATTCTGGTAATGTCTTGGGACTCAATATGTCGGCATCAGGCAACACACTTTCGTCGGCCAACCAGATGTCAACTTCTATGTCAAACTCTATGTCCAACAGCATTCCGACATTCGCTTCGTCCAATAACGGTGACGATGTTTGCCGAGATTTCTTGCGAAATGTGTGTCGCAGAGGAAAAGCTTGTCGATTCAAGCACCCTGACTCAAATGAGACTGAAGCATTGGGTCAACGTAAGGACACTTATGTTTTCTGCCATGATTACCAGAATCGCGAATGTCGTCGTGAGAATTGTCGCTTTCTGCACTGCTCTAAACAAGAGGAAGAATTATTTAGAAACACCGGTAAACTACCATCTCATGTACAAGCTCAAATTGCAACTGAAGAGTGGAATAGTACTCCCGTTTGTAAAGATTATATGAATGGTACATGCCGGAGACAACCCGGCCGATGCAAGTTCCGACATCCACCAGAGCAATCTCCCATGAAACGTAGCTCGTTTAATGGCCGTTCTAGTGGATTTGGAGCAAGTCCGCCTGGTATGGAATATCAAGCTCCTTATGGCGGTCAACAGAATTCTGGAACTAATATGATGTCTAACTATGGCTATACTGAGAGTTATCCAGAAAATCCGAACAAACGAAAACGTTACGAGTCAATGTACAGTACCCAGAATGGTCCCTACGCCAGCGCTTACACTGAATCGATGCGCGCATATGGTAGTATTCAATCTCCCAGTCAGGCTTACTATCCACCTCGTGGTCAACCGGTAGATTCGCGCTCTTATTTAGAAGAAGAAAATGCTGCGCTCAGGCGACGGATTGATGAATTAAAGAAACAAGTTGCCGAATTGTGTACTACCAATGACTACTTGTTGGAACAAATCAACCAAATGCGAAACGCCACGGCACCAGCTGCAGTGGCAGCGGTGGCCGCAGCTACCAGTGTAGCATCGTTGCAGGTGCCGGCTCCAGGAACGATCACGTCGACTGCCACGGTGATTGGTACGGCGCCCAGTGCGGTCCACTTGCAGGCGGCAGGAGTGGCACCGCCGCCACCTCCATCGGCGGCCGTCATAGGCGCTCTTCCTCCTTCCTCTATCGTCTCTTCGATCGCTTCCATCTCCTTGCCTACGGTCACTGCTCCAGTCAGCTTGGTCAACTCTTCAGCAGCCGCTTCGCTAGCGAGTTACACACCAGCGTTGCACTCAACAACGCAATGGCCACTGGGCGTAGATCAGTGACCCATACCTACCCAAATAAGCGTGGTACCCACCTCCCAGACCCACCATCACTCATCAAACCATCTCTTAGGAATGCATCATCACACTGATTTAGTTTTATATTATATGATTTGGTCCAAACCTTTAAACTTTGTTAACTTAGCTTTGTTGCTACCGATGCTCATCAATCACTTTAGATGGGTGGTTTATAATCGTTTAATATTTTGTATGATTATTACAATACACGTGTTTTGCTTGTTTAGTAGATTCTTTGTCATATCACCTGAGTAAGATTATTTTGTTTTTTAATTACTTGAAATCTCCAACTGAAAATTTTCTTAGCGACTTTATATATATTATTATATTTATTTGTAAACATGCATATATTATGATTATATATAAAACATACACACAAAACATGTTCATTGGCATCAAACTTCTTAATAAAAATTAAACTGTTATTTGTACAATTTATTCTGAGTAAGGTATTTCCTCTGCCCTGCTCGACGTCATGAACTGTCCTTGAAAGTCAAGCGATGAGCGAACATATCTGGCGACAGGTTTGTTATCAACTAGTTGGATCGCTTGCCACAGTACTATTAACATGACCAGATAGTGCAGTCAGCAGCGTACTTGATGGATATAAAGCCCCAAGGCTGTCGCTCCAGTAACTCACTTGCAAAGCTCTTTGGATTTTAGCCTCGATCGTTTGGAGTCTTAACTCACCGCCAACATGAAGCAAATTGTCGAATGCGTACCTAACTTCTCCGAAGGACGCGACCAAAAGGTATGTTGTGTGATAACTGGCGTTCAAATGAGCGTGTTCTGCCACTTACTAACTAGGTGCTGGATGCCATCGCCGACGCGATTCGCACTGTTAGTGGGGTGACTCTCTTGGACGTGGACCCAGGAATTTCCACTAACCGTACAGTGTACACCTTTGTGGGCAATCCAGAAGCCGTGGTGGAAGGTGCTTTGGCAGGTGCCAAAGTAGCCTACAATCGAATTGATATGAGCAAGCACAAAGGGGAACACAAGCGCATGGGAGCTATGGATGTGTGCCCCTTCATTCCGGTGTGCGGTGTTACCATGGATGACTGCGTTCGATGTGCCAATCAATTGGCTAAAAGACTTGCTGAGGAGTTGCAAGTGCCCGTTTATCTTTATGGTTATGCCTCCAATCAAGACTATAGGTTTGTCATAATGTCACATGTATTTATAATTCGGGTAATAAGATAAAGATGTCATTCAGAAAAGAAGTGCCACAGATCCGAGCCGGTGAGTACGAAGGTCTAGCAAAACGAATCACCGAAGCACAATGGAAGCCTGATTATGGTCCGGCCAAGTTTGTGCCTAGCTGGGGCGCCAGCATCGTAGGAGCACGCAAGTTTCTAATTGCTTACAACATCAACCTGGTAGCAACTAAGGAACAAGCTAACAGAATTGCACTTACCATTCGCTCCAATCGCAAAGATGGAAAACCAGGTCGATTGACCGGGGTACAGGCCATGGGATGGTATTTGAAAGAGCAGAATATTGCTCAAGTCACTGCAAACATTCTTGACCACACAGTGACCGCTGTGCACGAAGTTTACGAAGAAGTAGTCAAAGAGGCTATACAACTTAAATTGCCAGTAACAGGATCGGAAATTGTCGGTTTGGTGCCTTTGCAGGCCTTACTTGATGCGGCTCAATTTTATATAGAAAAAGAATCACTGTTTGTGCTGGAAGAAGATCAACAGATACACTTGGCAATCAACCGATTGGGTCTCAACTCAATTGGACATTTTGACCCGAACAAGAGAATCATCGAATATATGATTCAGGAGACAAGTGAAGACAAACTGGTAAGTCAGAGTGTGACTCAGTTTACTAAGATGGTAGCGGATCGAAGTACTGCGCCCGGTGGCGGTTCCGTTGGTGCAGCAGTAGGTGCTCTCGGTGCCGGTTTGGCTTCCATGGTAGCCAAACTGGCTTACGGAAAGAAAATATTTGAGAAAAATGATGCATTGATGCGTCGACTCATTCCACCGTTGCACAACACCGTTAGTGAACTCCTGCAACTAGTAGACGATGATACCAATGCTTTCACCGAGTTTTCTGAAGCTAGCAAACTCCCTGAAAGTAACCCCGAAGAGAAAGCCACGTAAGTGTCCATGACTTTGAATTTGGCATCTAACTCAGTGAACATATTACAGTCGACAGAAAGCAGTGGAAAATGGACTGCGTAGCGCCATCCTAGTACCAATGCGACTGGCACGTCTGGCATCGAGTCTGTGGAGTACAATTAGTGAGCTGGTAGAGGTGTACCACTTGCCTACCAGTAGCGATTTGCAGGTCAGTGTTCATTGTCTCTGCACTGCGATTCATGCTGCCGCTTGCAATGTGTTCATCAACCTTCGCATGGATGAGGCCAAAGGTATCCGTGAAGAGGTATGTATCACTGTGCCTCGAGTTATGTTCACCCCTCCAATTGACACTCAACAGATGGCCGCTGAGATTCGCCAACACCTGAACCTAGCAGAAACCATGTCCAAACAGATTCTACAACGCATCGACCAGCGATACCCACTTGACTTCTGAGTTGCCAAAATAATTTGGTTTTAATTGTTTTCAATTTTGAGAGAAACAATTTGGAATAAAGTCACTTTGAAAACAAACAGAGAAATTGAAAAAGCATCACAATCAAACGGTCAAATGTTAACGAAAGTATAGGTTTAGAAAAGTGACTAAATTTTGGGGAGTTTTCTAAATAAATCGAAAAAACTAGATTTTGTCGGTTTTCAATAAAGTGATTCAAGTTAGATAGGCATTGTTGTTGAACTTAAGTAACGCTTCAATCAATGTTTGACATCTTTGTTTCAATTGATTTTTGATTCTTGATTGGTGGATGATGAACCAGTGGAAGAAGAGGGCGATGGATTCTGTGAGAATCGACCGTACAAGCCAACTTCATTGGGTAGGGCACTCAGTCCCAGACTGGCCGGAGGGGTTTCCGAAGAGTTCGAGCGCAATGGAGTCCATGCTGCCTTCGCTCCAAGCATGTTAAATGCATTGTCAAATGGATTCTCATTGATAGTAAGAGCAGACGCGTTACTGTTACTCGCCATCGTCTTGTTTGCTTGACCACTCAACAGGCTTGATTCTCTCGAGTTATCGTAAGCTTCAAAGTCAAAAGGTGACCAAACACGACTGCTCTCTGCTGATTGGTAGCCGGAAATCTGATTCGATCCTGAAGGAAAAGTGGTGCCCGTTGAAGGAGTAGGCCAATTCAAAGATGGAGGATTGTTGGACAAAGTCAAATCGGTGGAAAAGTCATTATTCTGCCCAGAGAATGAAGGAAACAGTGACTTGTCAGCGGTTTGCGGCCATGGAGAAACTGAAGTCCAGATAGAGTCGTTCTCAAAGTTTAACACCGAACTTGTCTCCGGCTTCGAGATGGTCGAGGTTGAAGTGGAGAAGAAGGAATCAGCTGTAGTAAACGGCTCAAACGAATTACGATTCCAGTCCAAATCAAGTGGCGAGTTCATCTTGCGACGTTCGGCTCCAGGTGGTGAAGGTGCTCCTTTGCTACTAGCCAATTCGTCAAGATTGTTTGACATCAAACAATTGTTGAAATCATTCAGATCAAACAGGCTTGACTTAAACGTATCAAAAGATAAATTGGGAGCACGTGTCAAAGATTTCTCAAGATTAAGATCAAATTCGTTAAATGGGGTGAGCTGAGAAGAGCTTGAGCCAGTGCCACAACCAACTTGCGAAATGCATGAGTTTCCAAGGGTCTGAGATGTCGAGGTAGGACGTCCAATAACAGGCGAGAAAGTAGCCGAGTTGGACGACAGACTAGAATTCGACATTGGCTGAGTTGAGGTAAACGAAGAATCAGACACGGTAAAGTCCTTTCTGGCCTGTCCCATTGTCTTGAAACCACGAGAATACTCGGAATCACCAGGAAAACCATCTAAGTTCTTAGAAGCTAAAACATTGCCTGAGTGACCTTTGCTGCCATAGAGACCTTGACGGTTCACAAACTGCCCGGAAGTGCGACTCAATGGTGGATTACACATATCATTTCTCCATTCACCAATTTCCCACTTGTCTTCACTTAGTCGTGTCACACCATGACTACATTCAGTCGAGCCAGTGTGCTTTCGATTGGAGGATAATTTTCCTAGAGGCATTCTATCGTCGTTTGCAGCGAATTCTTCTGTTTGCCTGACAAGTAGGTTCATAGCCATTTCTATAAATAGAATCAAATAACAGATATATCTTAATCATTAGAAAGAAGAAAAGCAGACATACCCGAGTCAAAGTTAGTAATCGGCATTTCCCAAATGTCCCTGGAAGAAGGTAATGGTGGATAAGATGGCACCTCCCTAGCCTTGCCCATCGACCGCTGGCCACTGTCACCACCAGCAGTCCACTTGTTGGTGCGATTGACTTCTTTGCACAGGCCAGGCTTGTTGGATGACATTGGGTCTAAATACACCTCTGACTTGTTTGATTCTTCGTGCGCATAGAAAGACGAAATGTTGGATTGTGAGGCAGATACATTCTCACCAGAAGCTAGTGATGCCTTGTTGAGCTCAGTTGTCAGAGGCAAAGTAGCAGCACGAACTTTGGTTTGAATCTCTATATCACATGTCTTCGGAAGATTGTTCAGAGACTCAGAAGACGACTTGGACACGTCAGTACTTGAAGCCTTCTCTACTAACTTCAACTTCTCATTCGATGACTTTTGAGTCCTGCTAGTCAGTTTGGCCACCATTGATTTTTTAAGGTTGATATTTTTCAAGTTTTCTACAGCTCGTTTTTCCTGCTCTTTGGCTTTGGTTTTGCGGTTACCGGTGCTCGGTGCATGATTAGCATCGTTCAATGAATCACAAGATGATTTCTTCTGGTTTGCTTCGTTCTCCTTATCAATTGTCTTGAAAGATCCAGACGGTAAATTGTTATCAGACGATCGTTGACTATGCTCACTTGAAGAAGAGTCTTGGCGAAAAAGCACACACTTCTTACGCATAACATAAGACCAGTTGATTGATTGGTCCATGTTTTCCGAAGGCTTTGAATCGGTAAGATCATTTTTGTTCGTCTTTCCAGTTTCGTCAGACTTCGGTCCAGAATCAATATTAGATTTTTGATTAATTGGCTTGACATGATTTGTCGAATGAGCACGAGAATTTGTGTTATTATTGCTAGCGTGATTTTGCTTGCCTCGACGATTACGGACTTTGTTGGTGTTAACTTGTTGTGAGTTAACCTTGCCATTGACTAAATTTCCTTGTCCGTTACATAGAGAACCATTTGCTTTTTTGACTGAATCACCACTGTTTGCTTCCAACTTATTAGCCTCCGGAACTTCACTTGTATCAAACTTTCCATTACAGTCAATTTGTTTCAAACTAAAGTAGTTGAAAGTGATGCGATGAGCATCGAAAATTCCGACAACTGTGGAAAGAAGCAATACAAAGAAGGCCATAAAAACCAAGAGATAGTAGATAAAGTCTTCCCAAATCGGACGAGGTAGAGCCGCAAGGCAAGGTGCAAGAAGACGTGCTGGCACACTTGCTGCAAGCATAAATTTCTGCTCTGCACTTGAATCATCATCTACTACAATTTTGAGCTCATGTGTGATTGAAGTTTGGGTGAAATCAGGTGAATAGGTAACCTCGAGATCAAAAGTTTGATTTGGAGCTAGCAAGATAGGCTCACAGCGACTAATGCGAAAGCCATATCCCTCGCATGGCACGCCGTCGATGAGAAAGCTTCGAATTTGCAATTCCATGCGGCCAATGTTGGTAGCTTTGAATTTCTCCTTGATCACCAATGCATTGAAATTGCTTTTCACTGCTGGTTTCGATGCCAAGTTGCGACATTTTCGTTCTAAACTGCGCTCGGGAAACTCAAGAAGTAATTTAGAGTTTAGGGAATTAGGCAGTGATTTGCCTATTTTAAGAAGTCCCCGTCCACCTTCTCCACGCAGCATGACAACATCAATAATAGTCAAGTTATTCCTGAGAATAAGCAGTGATGTATAATTGCGCTCGTCGAGTGGGTAGAAGGTAACTGCCAAGCGATGACGAGCACCAGGAGGCAAAAACATGATTTGAGAGTTAGCGTTGGGTTGAACTCCGAGCCAATGTTGAATTCTAGAACCTTGCTGATTAGTGTTGTTGGCCAGCATAAATGCTGACGTGTTAAAGCGGTTTTGATACGAGGTGCGGATCGCATGAATATCGCTTTTGGCCCATTGCTGATGAAAGGTTGAGCTCGAGATGAGCTGAAGTAAAACATCCGAGTTGGGATAATCAATTATGTTGATGGCCTGCACCAGTACAGGTCGGTCTGCTGTGTTCTCTACCATAAGGTCTTTCGTGACGCGTTGACCGACTCGGATTGAAGGAAAACGAATCACCAGCTTGTTGGCCAATCGAGGCCACTGTTGCTGCGCCTGCACTGCGGTGTTGAAGGAGCCAAAACCGTCAACTTGAAGACGTACATTGACAATAGGGTTGCGATCCAGATCACTAAGCATAAGCCACTGATTGCGAAGCAACTTGTAGAGCTCTTTGTCTATGTAAGCAGTATCCGAGTAGAGGCCCGAGCCAAGAAGCCACAGATGGCCGACTTCCTTCTCGATGTCAAGTGCAGAATAACACAACTTTTGAAAGCAAGCAGCAGACGCATCAAACATAATCTGAACTTGATTGTCATGACCTGGCTTAATCAATTGATCAAGCAATTTAAGTTTAAAGCGCTCATCTTTTGGTTCAATAAAAGCTCCTTTGATTTTGATGTGACTGGTGTAGTTACTATTGATACTGAGATACGACTTGACTATCTTGCCAGGGTAAGTCTTGGGCATGATCACTTTGTCCGCAGTTAAACTGCCACGCAGAACTTTGATCGACAATGGCACATCGATTGTTTCGAAAGCAGTAGTGATGGTCACTCTGCCGTAAAAGTGACCCTCACTTGGCAACTTATTGACGTGCACCCGAAACACCGCAAAGTGGTCCGGTTGCAACAGAGTGGCTTGTCGAGAAGGACCTATTGGAGCTGGAGAAGAGCCGCCAGAGAAACCATAGGTTTCACTTCGAAGTCCCTCAGAAGTCACGTTGCCTTGACTAGTGCCTACCAGTTCGACAGAGACGCCAGTTAAGTTGGATTGCCAGTAGATAAGTCGAATAGCTATAGGATTGTGATTTGCAAGTACTAGTGTTGTCGACTTGTGTCCGTTCAATCCCACCACTCCAATGTCCAGCTTAGATTGATCTGATGAATTCGGTATAAACTAATAATAATAAATAATAATTATTAATTTTATAAAAGTTGTAATGAATCAATACAAACTCACCAGATCCAATCGTCCTCGATAAGCATATAAAGGCAAGTCGAAATAACTCAAATTAGTCAATAAACGAAACACAGTGGAGAAATGGTTGAGCTGAGGGGTAGGAGTAAATTCCAAACCGAGCATTGGAACCTCTGAAGCAATGGGCAATATGATAGGTAAAGAGTAGGGCGTTTCCGCGTGAAAGCGAAAGTATGGTTTTGCATCATCCGGTAAATTGATGTCGTGAACAATGATAGGAGTGTCAAAATTATTTGTCAACTTCAATGCTCGTTGTTCCGAATAGTTTGAGCTTTCATTGATAAAGAAATGTAACTGCGAACTGTTGAATTTAAGTTCCCTATAATTCAATATCAGCGTTTTAGAAGAGATATATCGTTAAAATAAGATGTGAAAACATACCCCTGAATGATGCGTACAGTAAAGGGGACTGCAAGTTTGTATTGATTATTCTTCGACTTGATCAACACCTTTCCCGAACAAAAACCAGTGCACGAGAATTGACTTGGGTCTAGAATTAGATTGCCGATATGGAACGAAACGGATGACTTAGATGTCAACTTGACAGGTCCACTAAAGTCGACACTTAGACCAGTAAAGATTGGCGTAACCACGATGCTTTGGACTGAGATGACTTTTGCGGCAGCATTAATCACCTCAATGGGCAAGGTTTTTGGTGGGTCGTGCTTGGCACGCAAAATGCCAAAGTCGAGTGTGCCATGCGGCGAGTAAAGCCCCGGTGAACTGCTCACTTCCACCTCGACAGGTAGCATGAACTGTGCTTCCGAGGCGTTGGTTCGAATCCGAATGTACGAAGTGTGGTTCGAAGCAGTGCGACCCACGAAGAAAGCCTTCATCACAGGACGCGTCTCGAACGGTGGCACTTTCCATAGATGGCTTGGCGCTTCCAACTCATCGTCGGGCAGCTCGAGATGAAGACCACCTCCAGAAGTATACATTTCAGTAAGCTACCAAATAGAATAATAAATAAGACATTTAGAATCATTAATATATATGAATCAATCTCTTGAGCGTACCTGTAAAGGGGTTGGAAGAGGATTGTAGATATAGATTAAAGAAGCGAACGATGAGTTAAGGGGAACACGGGCTCCAATTAGAGGTCGAACACGAAAAGGGCTCACTTCGCCATAGGCGGAAACACGATAAGGAAAAGATCCAGCCGAGCTGTGGATGTAGAGAGTATTGTTGACTAGGCCTTCCTGGCGGGCCAGAAAGACCACTTGAAATGAGGTGTTTGATTGTGGTGCAAGAATTTTGTCTTCAAAGAATGCTGGATGAAAATGCTGGGTGTTGCCCGATATCGAGATCATTTGAATGTTGATTTCATCGTGATTGTTGTGAACATAAACCGTCTCAACCACAGGCATGCCAATTGGACTGCAAAGAACAAAAGCAGTCATAGAATTAACTGAGAATGATATAAAGAAAATTTGAACATACTGATGGCCAAAGTCCAGTGACTCAGGTGTAAACTTAACGAAAGGTCTATCATCTGGAGACAATGTCTCAAATGGTGTGTGTTCGATGTCCTCAAAATTAGCTTGATTGGAAGCATGATCTAAAAGGATTAAGTTAGTTAAACAGTTGTTACTTAGTTGCAAAAGCAATCAAAACGTACCAATATTGAACTGTTTGGCAAAGGTCACGTCAGTAAACTCGTGCATAATGCACAAGAATGCAAGGACCAGAATAGAGGAGAATTCGATGCAGAACCGAATTCCCGTTATCGAGATTGATCTCGTGCCAAACATCTCTGCTTGTAGTGTGTTGCCACAGTGAGATAGATGACGAGCCTTGGAACAAGGTGGAACAATGTGTAAGCATCAATGGTGGTTCAGATGAACAGATGTTATAATCCAACAACATCAACAAAGAGGTTTACTGCAACGAAACAAGAGACAAAAGGTTAGAAGTTCTGTGAAAGGTAGTGGAGCGCAAGTGCCTGTTACTAGCATCCTCACGGATTGATTAGATTAGTAGAGCGCAAGCAAAGATCAAGATTAGATGGCCGAAAGCTAGGACGAATGGGCAAAGGCGAGAGGAGGAAGAAAGCAAATCTACGGTGAGTGTTAGTGTGTCTCGTCTGGTGACGATAGGACATGGGCTCATGTTACTGGTAGCAGCGGGTGGCATGGCTATATCATACAAAACTATCACATGTTTTCGGTGATTCAAAAGCCGGCTTGTAGTCGTTGGTGCTGCGGTGGTTATCGTCGTCGGCAGTGGACCAGTCAACACACACACACTGCTTGACTGTCCGTAGAAACGTGCTGCTCACAACCGTCGAGCTGGCATTGACGCTCCGATTGTTTGTCTCTCTAAATCGCCAATCGATCTCATCTAATTGAGTTTCACTGGCTCTCACACTGCCACTGGAATTAGGTAATTCGACTGTTGGTGTGTACTTTTTTCTTTCCTATTATAATCAATGCGGTATTCGTTTGTTGTTGCTAACAGACTGGATGGTCTCTCCCTCTCTCTCTTTACTTGCTGTTGATAGCAGTGCAGCACCGACTATTGCAGCAAAAGAAACGCGCGCGCAGATGCAGAACAGGGATACACAGAGAAAGAGAAAAATGAAGAGGGACGTGAGCCAGGAAAGGTGCTCTGTATCGCTTTATGCTCCCACGCCGTCTCACTGGGTGCGTGTGTGGAGATATTCCGTTGGGTTGCAAGTGGAGTAAAGACGAGACTCACAATCAAGAGTGACTGGGCGCGCGGCATCCACTCCGCTCGAGGTGCTCCCACCATACACAGTCTGCATGATATACTTACTACTCACACCAACCCTCTCTCTCTCTCTCTCTCTAAAAGATAGACTAAGGATCGTTATGAGTAAGGAAGCGGTGTGGCTTGTCTGTTGTGACCCACTGCACTCACGTTAGATAGACGACACCTCTTTGTGAGTGATTATATACTATTCTTAAAAGAGACGGAGAAGCACGCGATGTGTGGCAGTGTGCAGTGCCGGCAGCACACGGGCCCAATCACGTTCGATTTCGACGCTCAAAGCTAGGAATTAAAGGATGCAATTCATTTGAAAAAGGTGTGGCTTATCTAACGTAAGTGTAGTAGGACACAAGAGATAAGTTTGGCACCACTTTGTAACAGATAACGATCCCTACGCAAAGCTGCTCCTCCTCACTCACATTAGTAGGAAAGGAAGCCAGTTGACACGCGGTGTTGTTCCACACGTGGACCCTCTTCCATTACTCATTCCCATTACCCTCTCCCACTTACCTCAATTGACTTGTCATCCCAGCTCTCCATGCGTGTCACACATCTCTCCAGCCATCACAGTAGCTTTTTACTACCACTGCTTCATGGAGTCATAATTAAATCTCGAACAAATCTCTTTTGTTGATTAAACCAAAGCAAAAATAAATAAAGCATGTCCTAATGTAAAAACATTTTGACTGTGTTGACAGTGGGTTGAAGTAAAAGGGAAGTTTAGCTATTAGAGTGGTGTAAACTGGTAGGGTTAAAGAGCTTGAAGCAAACACTCAGAAAAATGGTTTCAGTATACAATTACAGTTTTTCAGTGTCTACTGATAATGAGGATAAATTTGAAACCATTTTTCTGGTGATCACAAGTTATTTGAGGTTTCTACGGTAACTGGAAGTGAACGCATTTTAACTTTTGCAGAAAACGAATGGTGAAAATGATGTATGATAATTTGCAAGATGTGCTGGAAAAAGATGAAGAACCAAGTTATACAGTAGAGTTGTTTAGTTCTAGCATGTAAATATTTTTTACAATATTCTGATGGACTTTTATTGGTTCATTTTATCAATAATGATGATTTTAGCTCATATGTTATTATTACTTATATGTTATATAGATTATAATAATAATATAAAATGCTTAGAAAAAAGACTTTTCCAAGTCACCATCACCGTAGCAGTGATGATGTAATGCTTAGAATTGTAAGAATGTATAGTACAGAAGAGTGACACTAGGTGGAGTTACTGAGTGTGTTTACAAGAATAGAACAGTGTAGCATGACTGGCATCGAGTGTAACTGCGCGCCTTTTTACCGCCAAGTGCCACTCGGTAGTGACCCACCTCACATCATAGTTTCATCATGACTCTACACGACCAAAAACCTCATGGTTCCATCCAATTTGTATCTAGTGTTAGTGAGCTTAAACCCAACAGTTACTACCAAGATCCCAGCACCAGCGAGGAGTGGTGCCAAGTTGATGATTTCATCATTGAGAAAGTATCTCATTGCCTCTCGTTACGGTTATTGCATATTTATGGTCCTTTTGACCACCAAGAGTGGGGACATAGTACCCTGTTACTTGCAGTCAGTTGTGTGCATGATTCGGATCACCGGATTATGGTGTGTCTTCGAGTTGACGATCAGCCGCCTTTTCCATCAAAGCCAATCACATTGGATCTCATCAATTGTACATTCACATTAAAGAATTTTCTCACAATTCCGACCAAAGCTGGTTTAAAACTAGAACAAGGTTTATAGCTTTAGTTATACTTTCCGCGTTTTAATTCTTTGCCTTTGGTTCACAGATTGTCCATTTGAAACTGACTATAATTTTGCCATTTGTGCATCGACTCAGTATAATTCAAATTTGAAATTTTACGGTGAAGACAATACTACAAAAACAAATAATGAAGATGTGAATTTTGATGACAACGAGTCGGTTTACAGTGCAGTGACTTCTATGTCAATTGAAATAATTTCACAAAATGATATGTTAATTACCGACGACGAGAGTGATCTACTTAGTTTGACCGACAACATTTCATCAGAAAAGAAAAGCCTCAACATTCCGTCATGCTCTTCAACTCCAAAGAAGCAAAATACGGGTAGTGAAATTGAAGCAGCAGCTTCGCACTTTGTCATGCCATCCACTAGTAACGGATTGAATGCAAACTCGCGTGATACTCCCTCTCGAAACAATTCTACTAATGTTAGTAATAATGGTTTCTCTCTACCACCATCTGAACAGGAAGTAGGTCAAATTAATGAAGTTCCGGAAGAGAAAATTCAAGAGATTTTGGCTTTGATCAAGAGTGATTTAAAGAACAAATTTAGAGTGGAAAACTTTGTGCGGAGTAATATTAAGCATGTTAACTTTGATGATACTATCGAGCTTACAAGTTATTGCCAAATGAACTATCCAGCAAACTCGATACAAAGTTATAACCAAGCCAACGTGGTTGGCGCGGTTGGTTCGTGGTTGTATCGTCACGATGGCTCTCCCCCCGAAATCGAACTCTTCGACAATGAGACACCAAGGTTTCTGGTGAAACTTGGCTTCAAGCCTCTTTCATTGGTCACTAGTGGCCCTATTGATGATGCTGCTATTTACAAGGATTACGATAAGCATCGAAGAGAATATCCCGACCTGAGGATTGGGGATATCGTTTGCATTCGCAAACTATGTCTTTCATTGAAATCAATCAACATTTGCGTGCATCCAGAACAACTGACGGTAAGTTTTTGGTCAATAGACTGCTTGGATTGATGGACTTTATTTGATATTTGCTACCATATCTTGAAAACTCAAGTATAATTTAAAAAGTTTTCGGTAAAGTTTGAATTTTTTCGACCAATTGAGTTGCTTAAAAAATCCGAATTTTTTACCAAAAGTTTTCTGAAATTATAATTTTAAAAAATATAATAATAGCAAAAAATCAAATCAAGGCCATCTGCAAGGCCTTTCATTCTTTATTTAATAGAAACAACTTTTGAATCTAGGTGGTGAATGTCAACCAAAAGGGTGGTTTGATGTCGACATGTCCACAACGGAAGTTAAGTGTAGAGGAGTTTGTTCGTGTGATTGAGCTTGAGTGTTTTCAAGCAAGCAGTTTGGTAAACCCAGAAGCGAAGCGTTCCAGTACCCACCGTGTAATTAACTTGGCTGGCCAGTATCTCGGCACAGTACCGCGTCGTTCGCCAAATATCTTGCAAATTTATTTGTTACTCCCCACGAGCAAGCATGCTCAAAGCTACCTTGGTGATGCTGGTTTATTGATTTTAGACAACGTTGAAGCTTTCGATGTTTTACAGCGCAAACTTTTTACAAAGGAGAAAATTCAGCAATTGATTGTCAACAACTACATCATATCGACAACTATATACGAAAAGCACCAAAAGATTTTTACTGATCGCTTAGTGAATCCATTGGATTTGGTTGTTTTCTACAATCTACACCTCAAGGAAGATCGCTACTATTCGGGCTACTCACAGTTTATCTTTCATGGCGGAAATGACTATGGCAGACACTGTGCCAAAGTTGACTCTCTTAGCATTCTCGGTGAGTGTTCCGGGACACTCGGTTGGGCACGAAATGGGGTGAATTTTGACCTGAACATGGATTAGTTTGGGTTTCGGGCTGCCTAGTAAAACAGTTGTTTTTTTATTTTAAACCACTATTTTTTCTATTATGTCCTAGAATATTCCAACTTCACTAGGATATTTTAGGACAGATAGATTAAAATATTATTTATATTAAAATGGAAAATTTTTGTTTAAATTTTCGGGTTGAACGGGTTATTTTTGGGTTTATCATTTGTGTTTAGAGTTCAGGTTAAAAATGAGACCATTTCGTGTTCTAACTCTCGGCACCTGACAGTTAACTAAAACAAACTTTAATAATAAAAATGTGAACTTTAATATTACAGGTAAACATATCTTGAACTCTTTGGATCGTATTCATCAAGAACTCAGTGTTGATAATAATATGCTTTCATATTTTGAAGATTACCAGGCTAATCTCGATGAACGAGTGCTTTCGAGTTTGGGACAAAATGCAAATCAACTTATTAAGAACTTGAGCAAAAATGACAAGATGCTTTCTGAGAGACCTCCATGTATGAAGATGAACATTATCAAATACGTAATTCCGCAACATTCAATGTTCCAGCCTTATGTTAGTATTAATTCGGCCAAGTTGGTAAATTCGATAAGTGATATGGTGAAAGACAATGAAACCCAATTGTTTCGTTTGCCGGCCAGACTGGCTGATTATTGTTTTCAAGACAAGAACGGTAACACCATAAAAGACATGGCACATTTACGAAAATCTCTACTAAAGATGCTTTGCACTTCAAGCAAATGTGACTTTGTAGTTCCTTTCCTGGTTTTTCTATCTCAGATCGGCAAGAGTTTAGTTGATGGGGCAGAGTTAACTTGTGGCAAGTGTCAGCAGCGAGTGACAGCTAACCTTTCGATTCAGCTTACTCTTCAAGACAATGCTTCCAAACGTCTTGTAGTATTTATCTCGTCACCCGAAACGGAAAAGTTGATTGGCTGTTCCAACAATCAATTGATATACACTGACCCTAACTCGGAGGATATATGTCGTGCTCTTCAATATTTTTTGAAGTCAATATGTCCCAATCCCCAACCAATGATCTTTAGCAACTCCCCGGAAGAACCTAGCGCGCTTGGACCTGATTTTACTCTCTTTGACTGGATACTCGAGTGCAGCATTGCAGATGTCAAGAATTTTAATTTTGATGATTTGAAGAATTTGCACAGATCTTACTTACAAAACAATCCTGAAGCGGCATCACTGGCTGAAATCAAGAAGTTTAATATCTATCGTGTTCGAGCTTTATGCCTAAGAGAAGATTCTTGTTGACTATATTAACCAATTTAAATGCGTGTATTTTCCTGTTGTTTTGTTTTCTATGTAAATAATTCTTGAAAATATAATATTATAATGAAAATTATCTATTCGATCCATATGTGACTTGAACAAGTTAGATTTTCGGTTGAAAGGTGTGAGTGGAGATGCAATAAATCACACCACAAGATGGGTCAGCTTAATACTCTCTATCAGAAAAGCTGTTGGTGAGTAGCGTGCATGCACCGATCGGTTCAACTGACAGACCTCTCTGCCTCCACGATGGGTGCGACAGATCCAACTAGAGGTGAGCAAATTGCACTCAACCGGGTGGTGTACGCGTGGTACCGCTGGGTGTGTCCCGAGTGCCAACTTAGTGGGTGATAAGAGCCTGACTGGGGTTTGTCGCCCGTTCTACTGTGGTTATGTGCTTGCGCCCCACTATTTACAAACCCAACAATTGTGCCTAAGTCTATTTTGGAATACCAGAGGCTACTTTGAGAGAGCAGAGGCTACTTTGGAAAATCACCACTACGATGCTCAGAAATGTTCGCTTTCGTTAAAGAACGAGCGAGCACTGATTGACCTATCTTCGGCTCGCTTTTGTTGCATGCCTTTCGCTAGTGTTGTGCTACCTATTGTGTAATTCCGAGGTGTTCCGAGGCGGCAGCCAGTGTGATTAGGCAGTCGGTGATGATGATGATTCGATTAGCAAGATGACAAGGGACTCTGAGACAAGTGAGATCACGACTAGTCGAGTCAGCCCAACTGGCACTGTGCGGAGGGCGTCGCCAGAATGGGTCGGCACTGTCCGCTATAGTGCTGGGCACCAGTAACACCACATAGGTAACCCATTCGAGGTGGGTGCTAGTGTGCCAATCCGTCATTGCACTCAGCCCCGCCAAGTTTGATGATCGAAGCCCACCCTGATCAGTCCGAGCACCAAGCTCTGTCAGATTTGCGGCTAGCTCCTGACAAATTTTGGTTTTTACCGTTGTTGGTATCCTCCCTTGTAAAGGTTGTTTTTAATTAACCAAAAAAACTTTAAAAATAATAAACATGGGATAAAACTGCAAGGTAGCCTCAACTAGTTCAAAATCAACTATCCCAAAATTAGCAGTTGACAAGTGAAGCAGAAGCAGATTTGTGAAATACCGATCGCGCACTTTAGGAGCAGAGGCCACTTTGTGGGCGAGGCGGAGAGCGTTGCTCGACCCAACTAGAGTGAGACACCATTACCCGAGCGGATCGAGTCACGCAACAGTGTCTAGCGGGCAGTGCCAGTCATTTGCGCGGTGACGATGCCACGCCAATTCAGTGGGCGACAAGCACCGGTGAGTGCCGTGTACTGGCACTGGTCGCGCTCCAAACCCACCGCCATTCTCACTCTCACTTGGAACGTGATCCACGACGAACTACGTGATTGCACCACTCTCTCGATCCACTCACCAGACTTGATCTCTTCGCACCACTTCTTGGACCAATTCAAGCCACAACCACAGCAACTCCTTAGCAATAACTTGGGCTGTTCGTAGCAAAGCTTGCTGAGCAGATGTATGCTCGATTCGATTGCTAAATCGTACCTTGAACGCTTTGTTCGTTCGGCTCGAGTTACTTCTAAGGACTGAATTCGCCAAGCTTTACATCCCTACTACTCTGTATCTCGTTCGTATTATTTTATATCTGACATGCAATGATAAATATCTAATAAAGTGCCCAGATAATTTGAAAATATGAATAACAATTACATAAAATTTATATATACACGCAAATTAAGGTAAATATAATTTAAAAATAAATTAAAATGATATCAAGAGGCTAAAAGAAAGGCAAATAGAGCAAGTCAAGTTCACGTCAAAAGCTTTTTGTGAAGAATCTCATACATCATACAATTACGAAAGTATGGAATATCATCCTGTAAGAAATGTATCAAGTCAGATTAAACTCGTTGAATATGCAAAATAACTTACTTGAGTAAAGGTCAGTTCCGCTCCTCGGGCAATGTACTCAGCGTACTTGCAAGCAAATACACCACAATCATAATAGTTCTCTTGTTGCGGCAAATCCGGAATATTGTACAAGATCTTCCATTGATTCATGTCAAGTTTTTCACCATGCTTTTCAAAGCTTTCATCTTGCAACAACTTGACCATTGTGTCGATGCACTGAGGAAAGTGATATCCAAGCGAATCGTAATAAGCTATGCACTTGTTCGGGTTGTCAATCACCTAAGGAAAGAAAATGTTACTAATTTGCATATGATGAGAGCTTCTCGAAGGCCATACCAATAGACGCCAGTGGCTGTTGTGGTGAATTGGCACCAGTATAAAATCAAATGAGAAGAAATCGATCCTGCGTGCCCACCGACCCAGGGAATGGCCTTGCATTAATCTCGTGAACGAATACGTTCCAAATGTGTAAACCTTAGGCATTCTTGAGTTCTCTTCTGATCGAAGCGAAATGAGGTTGAAGTAAAACTCCATGACCTGTTAAACCAAATATTTTGAATTAAACATACAAATGCATTTTAAATACACACATACATTATCATTAAGCCAGCTCGTACCTACGAGTGTTCTTAGATCTTTTGTGGTAATTGTAACTTTACAAGCAGAAACTAAAACTCTGTCTGATGGAGAATTAAGAGCCGCATAAATCTGGGTTTGCATTTCTTCGGTGAAAGGCACCAATTCAGGCTCAACTGGAAGTAGAGCTTCTTCTGAGACCACATAGTCTCGATGAGGAAAAGGAATAAAATTTTTGATTTTACAGTAAAAATTAAATGTCATCAATGGTGCAAATAATGATTTAATTTTTGATGTAATACTTTGTCGATTATTTCTGAATACATCTATGGAATTCATTTTTTCGCTAAGTTGAGTTTGCCGAATGCTAGTGCTTATGTTACTTTCAACTATTTCTTTACTCTTTGATGGATAAAGTAGATCAAACTTCTTCTCAATGGATTCTTTAAAATCATTAGATTTACTTGGTAAATTCCAAGTTTGAATTTGTTCTACCTTAGAAGACCTTCGTTTAGTATTGACCAAATTATAATTGTTGAATTGACCAAAATTAATAGCGGAAAGACCATTTGACTTAACCACATCGAGTAGAGAGCTTTGTCCAGGAATGATAGGTGAGTCAAAAGATGTCTTTACAACATTGTTTGTCTTCAAAGATTTAAAGCAAAATTTTTGCTCACTCAAAACATTTTGCGTTTTAACAAACTTGGTAGGAAATTTAACGTGTTCAATCAACATTTTTCTATAATTCTCCCGATCGTTGTATTGAAAAGTTGACATTTTAAGTCTAGTTTTGGCTTTTGAAATGCGTCGATTAGTGCCGATTGGAGTGGAAATTCGATTTGATTTGACTGAGGTAGAATATCGACGATTCGGTGTCCACTTGTCTTTATGGTAACTGTGGTTTGAAGTGACCGGAGAAAGAAACGAGTATCCTTTTGGGGCAAATAAAACAATTAACTAAAATTGCAACAAAACATATCATTCTGAATTTACCTGCCATGGTAACACCCACCGGCTTGTATAAAATTCACCAACAAGCAAAATATATATCTGGTATAATTTGATTGAATTGAAATGAAAAGCCAAGAAAAAGTTGTGTCCAAATCATCAAATAAGATTTGGCGGTGGATGTGAGATGGTAAGAGAAACCAAAAGCACCACAACTAACCGAGAGTGGCACTAACAAAAGCCGCACAAATAAAAAACCCTCCACAGACAACGTATTCCTGCACTGACCATGCATGGAACGCTTAATCCGCTCAACTGGTCTCATTCAAATCTAGAGATCTCTCACTTACCTGTTTTAATTCTTTACTATAGCATACATTTTTCTTTATTACCATTTTTATTGTGTTTTTATTCATAATAATTTCTATAAAAATACTTTAAATCGAATTTTGAAAGATATAAGCAGTCACCGAGCGTAACACACAAATAGAACATTCAACATAGTTGAAATGGGTCATACTATTATAGGTAAATTCAATGAAGGTGCTTTTACCTCAAACTTGTAATTGTAGTTTTCAAATTCGTTATTCTTATACTTTTGTGTAAAAAACAATTTGCGAGTAACTTCTATATCACTCAAAAAATTTAATGAAGTATTAACTACAAAAATGTAGTTTAACCCTTTCGCTCCCGAATTCGAAGGCGCTATCCAGACGTATGTGTCCCGCTCATTCAATTAGTGGTATAAGGCTTATATTTTACTGATAATCTTTGGGAATGAAGGGGTAAACACTAGCCTGCTTCGGCTTTTGGTCATTTTTAGGAATATAGCCTTTGCTCAAACTTATCTTAACCCAACATTATATAAGAAAACTTTTGGAGAAGTGAAGGAATTCGGGAAGTATTCCTACGGATGACTCGGTTTTGTGGTGCGTAAGCCTTATTGACAATAAGTTATTGTTCACATAAACCAGTCATTCGTAGGAATACTTTCCGGGGTCCAAAAAATCTTAAATTTTACCAAAAGTTTTCTAATATGGTGTGTTTTCATTTAAAGTTTGAGCCAAAAATGCGAAGCTTCCTAGTAAACACTTTTAAGCTAGACGAAGTGACAGTTGAGAAAACTTTTTTGTGAATTATGTCGTTTATAAATTATAATACATTTTTACCTCATTCTATATATATAAAAATAAATGGCGATTGTTTAGTTTCTCTCTCTCTCTCTCTCTCTCTCTCTCTCTCTCGTATTGTTAATGCAATAACTTATGATAATTCAAATCATCACTACTCAATAATTAAAAAGGAATACTTTTTTGTCGGTATATTTTACTCAAATGACGGTATTAAAAAGAAACAGTTTTTTAATTGGTATTTGTTTACAGTAATTTTACTCAAATACCGGCAATTTTTCTACAGTGGCAGTTTTTATACTCAAAATTCAGTACAAACTTTGCTGATCTTACATAGAAAAAATAGTTAAAATATGACTCTAAACTTAACCAGTATTTTTGTTCGGGAACTTTTGCCTACACTGGTTTGTGTTGCGGCCACTTTCAAGACCAGTAACACAAATCAGTGTATGAGAAAGTTTCCGAAAAATAATACTAGTTAAGTTTGAACAAGCTTTGATAAGCTTCAACGTCTACTAGTAAGTTTCCTAAAAAACAATTTAATTCGTAGTTAAGCAATAGCAATATTATTTAATTAAAATTCAGCAATGAGACTTGTAACTCGACAATGGCACAGAGTTCCTTCCTCTGACTTATATAAAAAAGATCCCAATTAAACTAACAAAAAACATATTTGTTCGGTTGTTTAATGTTTGTTTTGTTGTTTCATATAGTTGGCTCAAATCTAATTAAGGTATTAACAACCTTCACGATTATAATCAATCGAAAAATGCAATCCTGACCATGTGGAAGATAAACCGAAAAGCGTTACTAGAAACATGGGTTTATCTTAAGACACTCGAGAGACAACTATCAAACTCACACGTTTGTTGCATCTCAATTGGTAGTTTGATTTAGTGCCATGTTGGACAAAGAGGACAATTCTCGCTGCGAGATCACAAGTGACTGCATCAAAGCTATCCAGTGCTAGCACCTCGCTGCGCGCTGGATGCCTTATTTGGCAGAAGCAAAGTGGAGAGTCGACCCAGTCCAGTTTGCATTGCTGGGCGCTAATCTGTTTGATTTATATTTCTCTTGGTTTCTCCCTCGTTTCTCGTGGATGCATCGAGTGCCGGTTAGCACCACGCTCTGGCAGTCAAATCGCGATCACCACATAGTATACTTTGTCAACGGTGTCTTGCACTATTGCCAAGTGTCTCCTTTCAATCGCTTTCACCAATTCCATTTAAAATTCAAATTTTCACTTGGCTTTCTGTTGAACGACGAGAGAAGGACTAAGAGACTTGATCCGAGCATTGCCCCTTAAACAGTGACTTGCTTTAAATTGGATAGGTGCCATCGGCGGTCCAGTTGGGCGTTGTGTGTGCGTGCTCAATGATCGGTCAGTGACGTGTGACTATCGGACGACGGCACCCAGTGGCCATATGTTGCGCAGTGACCGTCTTTGCCCTCTTGGCCCACACCGCGGTCCGTCTTACTACTTTACTCTACCTTAGTGCGCTACACACTTTCACACATAGTGTCTTAACATTTTTATTTTAACATAATTTTTAAAAACTTGAAATTTTTTTAAATCTGGAAAAAGATTGCACTTGTTTTATATCTATCCACGGAAGTCGACAAAAATGCTTAAAGCTCTATAGGTTTCATAAAATCGAATTTTCCTCAAGCAGATTCAAACTTTGTTATCGGATCACCTGGTGCTTTGCAAGCTTGTTGAGAAGAAAGCACGGAAGATTGTGGTAAAAAATAATCGAACACCCCTAGATGGTGTGGCATGAGCCAAGTGGTGGCAGTTGGAAGCGCGCGGCGTTGGTAGTCGCGCAGGGCCGGCCGCGTGCCGTACGGGCCAGTGAACGCACTCTCGGTCCTCGTGCTCTGCTATATAACTGATGTGGCGTCATTAACACTGAGACAGAAGGCAAAAGCCAACAAACTTGTGATGGGCCAACTCGGCCCCAGTGGTGATCAAGTGAGGCATCGCACCAACTGCTACCGAGCTTCTATTGAACTCCACTGGCCGAGATGCTGATCGAGCACTCACCTTTGCTCCCCACTAGTGAGTCACCATGATCACCGCGTTGCAGTAGCACTCTAGGCTGACGGTGCTCAATATGACCACCACTATGACTCTGAGCTACTCGCTGTCATCAAGCGAGACCAACTCGAGTCTCAAGACAAACCATGCAGAGATAACCAACGAGTTGGGCACTGAGAAGAATCCACAGTCCACTACATTCGCTATCTCGCTGATCCAAGAATGCACTGCTATCAAAAAGGGTCTTCTCTGGGAACAACAACAAAATCGATTTTTCTTTAATCGATGGAAAGAACGTTTCTTCATCTTAACTACTGACTACTTGACCTGTTTCAAGAAAGGATCAAAAAAAGTTGGCATGTCGGAGATGGGCAGTTTTGTCTACAAGGTAAGTCATCAACTCTTTCTCAAATATAATTAACCCTTGTCATGTTCTTTATATGTAGATCAACTTAAATGAAATTAAAAATTTGACTTGGGTCGATAAGAAGAAAAATGGAGTGATTGGAGTTCAGGTAAAAATGATTGCTATCAATGACATATTAGATGAATGATTGGTGAATGAGCAGTTAGCCAACACGGCCATCTTCTTATGGAATAGCACCGACTCGCTACTGGACGAGTGGATGGCGGTGATGCAAGAGTCAACAATTCGAACCAAGGGCCGTCGAGAGGCATTACGCAAGTCTGCTACTCTGCTGCCCACCATGATATCCTCTTCGCCTTCTCACTTCAGCAGCACCGAGTTTAATTTGATTGAGAGGTGCTTGTAGAGCGTTGTTGAGTCATCAGTCACTAATGCGATGATTCGTGTTTGACAGAAACAACTCGCCCAATCTAGTGATGAACCGCAGCAACACTCCCAGTGAGAACGGCTTGATAGGGGATATGCCCCCACCGCCCCCGCCACCTCGCAGATATCTACGTTGCACCACAAGCGGTAAGTGGCCAAGTGATCTGTCATCCACCCCAGTCCACTGACACTTTCAATCTGCAGACTTGGACAAGGTGTCATCCTCTTTGGAAGATCGAAAGCTCATGACCACAGGTCCTAGTCGAGTAGAGACTAAGAAAATGATGATTAATGGAACAAGCAGTGGCCCGTCCATGAGTCATACTTTTCACAAGCTAGGTCCTGACTACGGAATGCGCAAGCTCTCCACAGCCAGCAGTGTATCGTCCAATGTATCACAGTCACTTCGTTGCAAATCTTCTTATGCACTGCAACTGTCACCGCTGATGATAGCTAACTCGCCTACGTTAATTCACCAACAGCAACAGCGCCGTCTCACTGCCAAACGACTATCGGCGGTCCACCAAGATTTCAGCACTAACCAATCGAAACAATCTCAAGTCCGCCCTCAGAGTCAAACTCTCTTCCAGTCTGCCGACTCGGAATTTTCATTCATTCCAAGCAAGTCAACTACTTTTCGTAACTTGAGCTCGACACCACCCAAGAATTCGGCCTACTACCCGAATGGTTCAATCACTCGTAGCAGTATCTCGTCGTCTGCATTAATGGTGCTGAACGCAAGTCGGAGAGCAGTGTCGGGATTGGAAGGGGAGCGACGAGGGGTGAACACACCACCACCACCACCACCGCAGGTTCCGCCACATCGAACCCACCTGCACCACTTCTAGTGCGTCACGATAATCAGCGTGAAGTCGAGTCACAGTCTCATTGTGATATGCTTTTTTCTAGTTTAATCCTTTTCACGAACAAATTGGACAACGCCAGATTCCAGATATGCTCAGTCCTACCTTTTAATACAGTTCAGATTTCACTTATGTTGTGCGGCTATTCCACTTTGTTCCACAATTTATTCTTTTGGATTCTATTTATTTTTATTTTTACTTTTTTATTCTCTTGTTGTAACATTGTTTTACTTACTTTGTGCTAAATGTCAGCGATCGGCCTGATTTATCGCGGCCCTCTCCTGTGGAAGTGGGCTGTAAACTAGCGTCCGATGCGCCGGCCCCTGTCATCCACACACTACACCACATTCTGCCTGCTTTTATTTATGTTTATGATATTGACTGCTTCATTAGGAGCATGAACAAAGTAAGCAAGGCTAATTAATAAAGAGAGATGATAGAATTGATTTAACTCAGACGAATCAATGGTCTCGTATACGATATATCGAGTAGACGCGGGTGGTGATCAGTTTAATAAACTCCATTACAATACAACCAAGAAAATTATCACATGATGTGAATTTGAACGGTTATGATTAGCATGCCGCGTTTACTGACTGACTAAAGGGAAATGGTGGATATTTTCCATTTTCCGAAAGTAAAAAATAGGATCTTGATTATACAACTTCGATAGCGGGCGTGGTCTTGATCGCAGCTTTACTAGAGGGCCAATACCAGGTTCAATTGCTCACCAATTCCTCGCCTATGCCAACGTAACTTAGATCCTGCTCCCAAAGGGCTTAGCACCATTGCTATTCTATTAGTCTAGTAATTAGATCTGCCAGATTGGAAGTTCTTGTGCCAAACCTTTATTAATATAGAGTACATAAATATATTCTCTAAACCAGAAGTAATTAAGCTAAACACACAGAGAACTGGAAACCAATATATTGAATGTGATACAAATATATTGGTTTATAAAACATGAAATCCAATATATTGGATTAAAACAGATTTGATGTCGATAATATCGATACT
>WURS02472319.1:0-29474 GCA_011762765.2 Rhinocypha anisoptera
AAGGAAAATAGTTGATCTAGCCAGATTGACTAGATAGGGTCATTCACAAATAACGGACAGTCACATGAAATGTGACAAAACAACCAATTTAGGATTGATAGATAAAACCGAAAGCGCATTTGTTTGTCCAGTGCAAATATCCTATCTAAATAGGACGATATATCTGATTTCAAATCTGCAGAAGTAAAAGAGAGTGCGCACCAAATATAAAAAATGGCTTTACATTCGTTGCGGGCAAAATGGAACGAATTGAAATGAAAGTTTACCAGGAAAACAAAAAAAATCGTTTGCAGAACAAATTGAAGCGAGAAAGCACTAAAAAATTTAGTATGAGTTAGAAATGAATCAAGATAAATAAACTGAATAAAGACCAGCTTTCACACTACTAATGTTTTTCTCAAACTTAACCTAACCTAACTCTACAGTGGTGCCATCGCCAAGTTTTTCTCAAACTTAACCTAACCTAACTCTACAGTGGTGCCACCGCCAAGTTTTTCTCAAACTTAACCTAACCTAACTCTACAGTGGTACCACCGCCAAGTTTTTCTCAAACCTAACCTAGGTGCATGGAGTTGTCTTTGGGGCTCGTGGTACAATCTACCACAAGAGTCTCAATGTCCTCCGTGGCTTGGGTGTCACTAAGAGCACTATGCATTCTATTTTTGAATCAATTGCTAAAAACTCCATCAAAATTTTTCAACATTTACACCGATTCTCACCCCACTCATAAATCTGTCTTCCCTTCTCCAAATTTTACTTTAACTGTTAATTTGTTGTCTCACCGCAACTTTTGTTAAAATTCACATTATCATTTATCAATTTCATTAAAGGGACCGGCCTCTGAAGAGCCGTATAGCTCCTAGGAGCGCTTTTAACCTACAGTAGTGACACCGCCAATGTTATCTCTAACCTAACCTAATCTACAGTGGTGACACCGCCAATGTTATCTCTAACCTAACCTAACCTACAGTGGTGACACCGCCAATGTTATCTCTAACCTAACCTAACCTACAGTGATGACACCACCAATGTTTTTCTCTAACCTAACCTACAGTGGTGACACCGCCAATATTTTTCACTGTAAGAACAATCATTGAGCATGCGTCACGCAACGTGCGGCACAAAATGCGTGGGTGCGGACGCATTTGACCCCAGAATCAAAAAGTCATATGAAAAACTAAAATCAGAGGGGGTGTTAATAAAGACATATTGTTATGGTTCATGAACACAGTAGCTTGAGTCAAACTAGTGTAGAACTTGAATTTTCGTGTTCAGCTATTTTAACTTGGCGTTTCTACAGATTAATTTAGTGCTTACATAATCACTTGAAACCATCTCTTAAAATAATAGTTCAAATTAATATTAATCATCATATATAAATCGAAAATGATTTAATAAAGTATGTTGGAGATCTAAGTGAGTGAAGGTGAGTTATGGTTGGTAGTGGTAAGAGTAGTAAGTAGTTGTGGTGCATCTTGATTGTCTCGAGAATCAGTGTGCACTTGTCGAGAAGAACGTCGAGTGTTGGCTATTGGCAGATCAAGTCGCTTTTCGCCGCGTCTAGGCACCCGAGGCGTTTTCACCGATTCCACCTGGGAAGAACCCTCAGAAGCGATTCGCTTCTCTTGGTAGGTAGAATTCACCATTGACTCGGTATGTCGGAGAAAATGAAACACTCGGAGTGCCAATTGACTAGATGAGTCATTAATCCAGAAGTTTGAATGATGAACCGAGTCTAAACCAGATACCATATCATATGAAATGCGAGAGAAAAGAAGTGAATTAGAGAGACTTCGGCTTCGTAGCATTCGATCAAGCTCATTCGATTCGCGTCGAACTCGCTTCCGTGGACGTCCTACAGATTTTTTCTTCTTTTTAGGTTCAGCATCGGGAATGTTTAATTCTTCGATTTCCGAATTAACCACTTCCACTTCCGGGTTCAGCTCACCAATTTCAAGATCATCGGAAGTAGAAAGCAAGGCAGGCCAAAGAAATATTGATTGAAAAATACCCAGAAGCTGTCCAAATTCAGGAGCACTTTTCACTTTATAATCGTTGCATTCAAACCCAGAGTCTTCGGCAAGTTTAAAGAGCATTGCATTCATTAACAACTGTAGCAAAGAATAACCGAACATAGTTGCTATATTCGGCAGCGTCAAAGAGCGGATTGTTTGGTCATCAGAGATATCCACTTCTGAGTCTAAATATATAGATGTTTGTGAAAGATAGAACCTAAAAATATCAAGTGAAGGTTCCATCATAGATCTTTGTAAAGGATCCATCCCAAGTGGAAGTAAAGATACATCAACAGTGGGATCAATCATTTCAAGAATCGAAGTCTCCATGAGATAGTTGGTACGAAGATCAGCTTTGGCGTCATAAACATAACGCCGCTTGAAGAAACGCCACACAGGTTCTAGCTGGACATATAACTCGAAGCATGCATCGAGTGGTGTCTTGTCGCTATTCTCGGCATCATCCCTAGCACGATTCTCTCTTGGTGATGACGATGATATTTCCGGCAAAGCAGGACACGCTTCATCTGAAGAATGTGATATCAGTGCCTGAAAAAAACAATTTGGAATCAATTTAGTTTATTTAATTTAAAATAATATAAAATAATCATTGGCTATAGTTATAACTAAACAAAGTACAGTCCTTCCCCCTTATCCGAACTGGGAGTTTGAAAATTTGAATTTTTAATTTTTTTATTTCTATTTTAAAAAATGTTTTTAATTTATTTTTAATTTTGCTTATTAAGACTAAAATTAATAATAATTATGATCAACTTTGTAACCAAATATGACTCGGTACTTGCTATGGGGAAAATAGGTAGAAATTTTCTTCCCATTGCGGGGTATCTATTGGGCTATGGTTTGGGTATAGGTTTCGGGTTTAACAAAAAAAAGTCAATTGCCTAAAACCTAAATTCAGAGCTATTTTAATACACTTTACTTAACACAGCTAATTGATTAAGTTATTGGAGACAAATTGTTAGGTTATTAGAGGATATCCTTATATAATTATATCTATATAGAAAGAGAAAAATGGTTATTAGAGAATAGAAAGAGAGTTAGGTTTGAGTACTATTTGCCAAAAAAGGTGAAGGCACTAGGAATTAACTCACAATTGACTTTATGTGATCCAAAAACATTGTTAATTTTAAAATTGATTCAATATTAATCTAGGTGAGGTGAGTAAAAGAAACATAGCATCGAAACAAACAACTATTACTTGCTTTATTTAAAAAATACGATTTACTTTTTTTTATTAAAACTCATTTAAATTGCTTGTAATTAATTAATTTATTTTAAATTAGTTAATTAGTTATAAATAAATAATTAGTTAAATAAAAGTTATTAAAAAATATTAGCTATTTTTATCGTTTACATTTCCCCTTATCCGAACTTTTGCGTTATCCGAACTACCCTCAACAATCATTGGTTCGGATAAAGGGGGACGACTGTACGGTACTAAATATAACATACCTTCCAAAGCTTAGCAATGAACTTTTTTAACTCATCTGGATCATCGGGTATTGAAGGTCTTTTTCGATTATTTAGACGAAGTTTGCGTGTAATCGTTTTCTCCCGTAGCACATCTCGGTTCACCGATTGTTCCATATTCTCAAGAATGATGTCAGGCAAATTCTTCTGGAGATAAAAATATCTCCGATAAAGTTGTTTCACATTACGATTAGGAAAATAAAGTCTCTGAATTTCTGGAAAATTAATAGATCCGTCGGGCTTATGGTACTTGGTGGACATCTCCAGAATAAGCTCATCTTCAGGTGTAGTCCAGTTTCCTAATTTTTTCCTCTCTAATGCGGTTCGTCCGAGAAAGCAAAGAACGTTGTTGTAGTGTTCCCGAATTTGATGCTTATTTCGATTCGGGACAAACTTTGAAATGCTACTCCATTTGGTCCCGTAGAGTTTATAGCATGCTAACACCATTTGCTCTTCCTCAGAGCTCCATGGTCCTCTGTTAGTAGGATTTTGACGTTTCTCCCAAAAGTGTTTGATTTGGGAAATCGAGCGACCTTCGTAAAGAGAAGCTACCTAAAAAATATATGCAATAATTAGAATTTTTACCTTTAATAGACCATAAATCTAAATGATTTAACAAGCCAATCAAATGGCTGACGTTAAAAACAAACTACTAAACACACTCGGAAAATACATATAGTTACAAGCCTGTGAAAACTAACCTTTTTCCATTGAATTACATTATTTTGTGACTCATAATGTTGGATGAGCTGTACCAACTCTTCAGCTTCTTCACCGACAATAGGCCCAGTTCTTCGGTGAGGAACATTGAGAGTCTTCTGAAACTTGGCACAGCACTGCCACGCTACTCTTCCGGTACCCAACTCATTGGCAACTCGGTCCCAGTCACAAGGGTACAGTTGGGCAAGCTCAGCCAACTTCACTTCTTCTTGAGCGCTCCACTCGGACTTGTTCACTTGTGAGTGTTGCCAGTTGGAATAGTGCATTTCTGCATCTTCCGCCGTTCGATCCTCAGGAAGATACTTAGCTATACTAAGCCAATCCAGCGACTCAAGCTCACTCCTCGGTGGTTCAAGTTGTTTCGATTTGACCATCACCAATTCCGAGTTCAAACGATTTACCTCTTCGCTCACATTAGCGGTCTTCTCAGGCAGTGCTAGAAGACTTTCTATACGACGCACAAGAGCATCGCATGTCTTTGCGAGATGTTGCGTGCGGACTTGCGTCACAATTTGTTCATCTTCTTTTGCAGTCCACCCTCGAGGTATCCTACATCAATTGGTTGCAATTAGATTTTTAAATTTTCAACTTATACTGTATTATTTTTTTAATAATATAAACTGTATTAGATCATCATCATATGTTTAAAACAATGATGACAGCTTGTATCATGAAATTAACATCAGTATGTGTTAGTGTTTAAATTAACTTACTTAGGATGAGTAATTGTGGAAAGCATCCGAGTATTGACAGTAAATTCACGATCAGCACTAAAGAGATTAGGTGCAGAAAAATCCTTCGAATCGCGAATATAAGGTATAAAGAAAGCCTCCAGGGGAGACTTGAGCCTTCCTTTTGAATCTCTTAATAGTCCAGTGTTAAAACTTTCATTTTTGATTAAATTATCTTCTCTAATATTCTCGTCCTCATCGGAGAAATATCCAAAACCTTCGAGATAAATCTCCTGGTCGAGTTGATCAAGTTTTTCGAGGTTACATTGACGCTTTCGGCTTACTTCCTCACGTAGTTTCTGATTAAACGCCAAAGCTTTCTCCAAACAAACCAATTCATCGTCAAGTTCTTGTTGAGTAGGATTCATCTTTCTTGATCAAGAATCATCACACCATAATATGATATAATTCAAAAAACTGCATCTGTTTGTTTACATTTAAAAGCACGGCTATTTTCACCTTGACGAGATCCATCTATACACGAAAGTATTTGAAGTCAAATAGTCACAGATTTGTGTTTTTTATGAGTGTACACATGTGTGCATGACTCATTAAATTTCTCATTAATTCTTTATTATGATGAAATATTCTGATTTATATTAATTAGATTTATATAGTATACCTTGAGTTAAGAAGCAATTGAATATTGTGCTTGTTAATATAAACTAGTTAACAACAAGTCGAGAGACATTTGTGACACGTCAACAAACTTGTAAGCTTTCTGTTAATTTTAGATGTTAGTTTTATCTTTAACAATTCAATATTTGTAGTGCCTTGTAAGATGGAAAACTTTGCACAAGCACACCGAATAATTGATGAAATCCAAGAATCGCTGTTTCCACGTTTGGAATCATGCCGAGAATCGGTACAATCCCAAGCGATTGAAGGTGCCATTGATGAACGCATCAAGCAGGTAGAGACCATCCTTGATAAGATGGAGATTGCAGTAAACAAAGCCACCATGACCCAACGAATCACATTGAAACTTAAACTTGATCAACTCAGGTAAAGGGTTACACTATTTTGTAGATACTATTTGTGTTGTTTTCAAACATTTTTACGTCTTTTTATGAAATAATTATACTCAGTTAAAATATTTTTTTAAAACTAAGCTGTTTTGCTTGATTTTATAATTGTGGTAAATTTTGTCATTTTTCCTGTTTCTAGATACGACCACAAGCATCTTTTAAGTTCTTTTCGGACACTTCATCAGCGTAGACTAGCTCGAGAGCGAGAGCAACGCGAACGAGACGAACTCTTAACGCGTCGCTTTACCACCAATGCTCAAGCCAACTCTCAAATAGACACTCAGATCCAGATGGGCCACGAAGAGTTCTACCATAACGAGCGCGATCGATTGATGGGAGCCAATCGTCATATCGATGAGATGCTGGCCACCGGCTCTGCTGTGTTGTCCTCTCTCCGCGACCAGGGTGGCATGATGCGCAGTGTTAGGTCAAGGCTCCAGGAAGTAGATGCTACCCTGGGACTTTCCCAATCGGTGGTTCGACTCATCGGCAAACGTGCACACACCGATAAGTTCATCCTTTATGGCCTTATGATTTGTTTCACCATCTTCATGTTTCTCGTTTGGAAATATCTTACGTAGCATTTGATTTGATCCTAAATTCAAACAAGTCTTTCTCAATCTTTTTAAAGTTCACTAGTGTTGTAAATCAAATCTTCTGCTCGGGACCAAAACAAGCACAGCTATACTAATAATAAATTAATAAAATAAGACCTGTACTTTTCTTAGTATCTTATTTAATATCTAGTTTAATAATCTATAGATATGTTTAATTTTGTTTGTCTAATTCTATGAAAATTCTAAAGTAGAGGTTTTATCCATAATTTAAGCGACTTTTATATTATCTATTGCATATTATTGAAATAGAAACATTTCTATGTACATGGTCACATATTAAAGTTAGCTTCAATACTTTTCTGGTGGAATATAATCTTCTTCGACCTCTGTAGTAGCTTGCATCTCTGAAATTCTCTTCTCTGCCTCCACAAAGTCGATTTCGTGTTTGGGGAAATTCTCGAAAAAGTAGTAAAGTCGTTTTTTCTCAGCCAACTCCTTTTGTTTGGCTTCGAGTTCTTGACGACGTTGTTCTGCCAAGAGAGCCTCCATCTGTGCGTGAAGAGTTTTGACGCGAGTTTGTTCGAACTCGTTAAACATGGACTTTATTGCTTCTATGTCATGTTTCTCCAAGTTGGGTAGTTGAGCAAGGTGAGGTTCAATCAAAGTCTTCATCTCCTGGTTAGATGATTCGATTCGAGCTATCACCTTTTCTAATTGGGTGCGCATGGCTTCGTCGCCTTGAAACACCTCTAGATGTTTCTTAGCGTACTCCAAAGGTTCTTTCGTTACCTTAAAATTTAAGTAAATGTAATTTAAAATTTCATAAACAATAGGAAACTCACCACTACTTTCAAAGTGTCTTCACCACAAAACCGATTAAGGGTGTTTTGAAGCTTTTCCCACTTTTGATAGAAAATCAAACCAAGAATTTGCGCACTTCGAGCTAGAACTTGATCATTTACCGAGAGATCTTTTTCAAGACCAAATTCGTATCCAAAAAAATAAAGAGACTTTCCAAAGATGTGTTCTCGTTTGGTAAGATCAAAGTGATCGTCAAAATATGGATTAGTGAGATAGGGCACGCGAATATATTCAATTTCTTCATCATCTTCCTCAGCCACTTCCTCTTTTGGTTCTTCCAGTTTAGCTTCAATCAAACCTTCAAGAAGCACCTGGTTGAGTGTGTGTAGTGCTAGAATTTTTGAAATTTGATTCCCCGAGTCCTCTTGAAGCATCATCAATTTAACCACCCCGAAAGCATTTTCGAGATTCTTTTCGGTCAAACTCTGACCGAGAAGGATATTGTAGATGAAAGTGTCGGGAAAGATGCCAAACTCAACCCGACGGTTCAAAATATTCAATAAATAATCTCGTTTACCGTGAGTTAGATAGAAACGGCAAACCGCGTGGTGGGTCGAGTCGAGTGTGCTCACCGTAAGTGGAGTTGAGCGTAATTTTTTCACCATATGTTCCAACTCAGCTTGCGACTCGAGCCGATGAAGCGAATTTACAAAGATATCTATGTCGACAGCACTCACCTAATTTGATCAATCAACTTTAGTTTAGTTAAACGACTAAAATTATTTGTTAAAATTGGTTATTGAAACTCACCTTCTCACGCTGCTGATATCTTTGATTCAGTTCAAAAAAATAACGTTCTAAAGAAATAACGATATTTAAAAAAATGGTACTAGAATATAAACTTAGAAAATAATACAATAGAAAAATACAAACCTGTTGAGATGTGCTTTAAAGTGTCATTTTCAAGCCTCTTCTGCCATTCACTCTCGCATGCATAATTCTGGGAAAGTAAGGTTCTCTTAAAGACTATCTGATGTAATTGCATTCGAGCCAATCGAGAAATCATTCCACGGGATAACATTTTCACAGAATAATGTTTACTTTTTATTTACAAAAAAATCACAAGAAACAACTGAAATCAACAAAGCAAAACATGTGACAAGCGTCATTCAGAGACAACGTTCGGTGGTGGCTCGAGCCGGCAAGAGCCGTGCATAGAGAAGGTTACTCTACATTCAAAGAAGGATTAGCTATCTAAACAAAGGAGAGGGTGCCTCCCGCTTCTGCCACTCATGAGAATGAGCCTCAAACCAAAGTCATCATATTTCAGTATTAAAACTTTTTTTATTTAACTTTCTGTATCAATAACTATTAAACCTAATTAATTTGTATTAATTTTATTACATATTTGTCGTTACCATTTGTATATCATCATCATATCCGTAAAAGACGTTGACACGAGTGATAAATCGCGCCAAGCTAGTCATTTGATTTGGAAGAAGTTTTCTCACCCATGGTAACGAGTTGATGCCTATTGACGTCACTTTGACTTCGTGGCAACGTTGACGTTATCAAAGTTTTGCGAGAAGCATCAAGATTAGTTAGTTACTTTATCGTTAAAAACGATCTCTGTCGATAAGTATATTCACGGTGCAAAAGTACCGCCATACAAATTTGAACTTGAAGAACGAATCTCGCGGGTAAAACGTTGAACAAAAAACGACCCTATGCAGGTCTAGCTCCACCTCTCACCTTTGACCTCAACTACTACCCCTTCTCGTGTATTGTCTTATTTAAGAAGACGAGACTGCGTGGCTTCTTGACTTCCCACTTTTGTCTTTGTTACTCTCAGCCTCTTGATTAGTCGGGTTAAGTTGTTTTCAAGCCGAACGTGACGAGAACGACTTTTTCCACTATCGACAAACAAAGTGCTCTTCTCTGTCGAAGTCATCATCTAAACAAGGAAGGCAGTATTGACAGCGATACCCATCGTTGACGACGATAACAAAGCTCGACACTGCTTAGAAGTGTGTTTTTCGTTGCATCATCACGTACCCGTGTGCGCGCGTTTTTAGCTTTGGAGCTAAATTCGGCATTCGTCCATCCCAGGAAAGACCTCGCGTCATTCAAGGTTTGACATTGGAATCGACCACACAGCAAAACTTCTGTCAAGATGCGACCTATTCTTCGTGGCTCGTACTTATTTACCCGCAATTACAATAGCCATTTGGCTAAGTTGAGTCGCGTGACGCCTCTCATTGTTTCGCGAAATGGTACGTATATTTTGCTTGATTTGTTTCAATTCCTTAAAATCAATATTCTAGTGTCGACCGAACGACGCATCAAAGTGGAAAGGCCAGTGGTGGAGATGGATGGGGATGAGATGACCCGTGTGATTTGGGAGAAAATCAAGGAAAAGGTAGGTGTTACAACGTTAATACATCAGTTTAATGTGCACTTTCATTTTAAAAGTTTAAAAAATTGACTAAGATTCACTAAAAATATTAAAATCATATAATTTATAATTTTTTCCTGGTTTGTAGATGATCTTTCCCTACCTCAACATTGAGTCTCTTTATTACGATCTTGGCCTTCCCAATCGTGATCAAACCGATGACCAAGTGACCTACGATTCTGCTTATGCTATTCTCAAGCATAACGTTGGCATCAAGTGTGCCACCATCACACCCGATGAGGCTCGTGTTGAAGGTATAATCAAAGATTTTAAATATAAATGAATATTCTGAACATGATTAATTTTAACAGAATTCAAACTTAAGAAGATGTGGCCTTCCCCCAATGGAACTATTCGTAACATTCTTGGTGGCACTGTGTTTCGTGAACCAATCATCTGCAAGTCAATTCCTAGGCTTGTTCCTGGATGGACTCGACCAATTACTATTGGACGTCATGCTTTTGGTGATCAGGTTAGTTTAATAAATGTCTTTATGGGTGATTGATTTGAAAGAATGTAATTGGAATAAATGTTTTACGTAGTATCGTTGCACGGACATGGTAGTGAATGGACCTGGTACGGTCGAGTTAGTATACAAGCCGGCAGATGGCACTAAGCCCGAGGAACGTCACGTGGTTTACACCTTTGAGGGCCCAACTAGCGAGGGAGGCGTGGTTTTGTCCATGTACAACACCGATGAGGTAAAAGCGTGTTACTGCTCACTTCCATATCCTTTCATTTCACTCGCAACTCGCTTGACTTAATGTTCACTTGATTCTAGTCTATCACCGGCTTCGCTCACTGCTGCTTCCAGTATGCTTTGATGAAGAAGTGGCCCCTTTATCTCAGCACTAAGAATACTATTCTCAAACGCTACGATGGACGCTTCAAGGATATCTTCCAGGGCATTTACGAACAGTAAGTTTTAACGAATTTGTTACTCGAGGAAAACCGGATCTAGTCAAGTGCTTATTTAATTTTTAAAGCATTTTACTCGGAACCATAAGATACTGCTTTCGAGTGAATTTTCCCTCCATTCTTGGCACTTCTCTGCCGTGGCTTTTGCGGAGGCAGCTAGTGAATGCTTTATGGAGGCAAAGCAACAGATTGCATCAACCTTCGGTGTCTCAATCTGACTTCAAATATTGAGATTCTATCCTCTAGGTGCAAAACATTTAATATAAAATATAATTTAACTATATTGACTTTTCATAGTTTTCAATTTGTAATGTGCACTTGTAATTTGACAGGGAGTACCGTGAAAAGTTTGACTCGCTGGGCATCTGGTACGAGCATCGTCTCATCGACGACATGGTTGCTCAGGCACTCAAGTCAAATGGTGGTTTTGTGTGGGCCTGCAAGAACTACGACGGTGATGTGCAGTCGGACGTGATCGCACAAGGCTATGGCTCGTTGGGTCTTATGACCTCAGTGCTGGTCTGTCCCGATGGCAAGACCATCGAGTCGGAGGCAGCTCACGGCACCGTCACTCGTCACTACCGCGAACATCAAAAGGGCCGACCTACCAGCACTAATCCCATCGCTTCCATTTTTGCGTGGACCCGTGGATTAGAGCATCGGGCTAAGTTGGATGGCAATCAGGAGTTGCGGCGCTTTGCCCGTCATCTTGAGAAGGCTTGCATCGAAGCAGTCGATGATGGTCATATGACCAAGGATTTAGCTGGTTGCATCCATGGCATGAAGAAGTAAGTTGTATTTCTCTGCATAACTATGTTTTATATTTAAATCAAGAGTTTAGACGTATAATCGGTTTACAAGTTAAGTTTGAATTGTAACTTGTTCCCTCCATTCTTGGCACTTCTCTGCCACTGCATATGCGAAGGTAGTAAGTGAATGCTTTATGGAGGCAAAGCAACAGATTGCATCATCCTTCGGTGTCTCGGTTTAAATTCAAATACTGAGATTCTATCCTCTAGGTGCAAAACATTTTATAAACCGATCTTACGAAATATAAATTGTCTAAGCTATTAGGGTTACTTACGAAAAGTTATTTTACTTGAATGAAATTATTTTGTTGCGTAGTGTCACAGAGGGCGATTATCTGAACACAATGGACTTCATGGAAGCAGTCGTGGAGAAACTGGAGGAGCGTCTCAACAAGACCGAGTAAGGTTTTAAAAAGCCTGTGCTTAATCTTCACACCACCGATTCCATCAATTATCATTTCCACTTAGACAAACCTATACATTAATTTATTAAGCTGATTTCATTATTTTACTTGATTCTTTTAACTTCTGCATTTTAATTTTATTAAATCTTATTAATTTCAACAAGAATATGAATGGTTCAAACAAAATATTGTAAAATTCATGGATTTATTACCAAAAAAATACAACATGCAATTATGTAGGTGTTTTAAAGAATTTCAGAAGAAAGTCAAAAGTTTTGATAAATTATTACAGTGGGGTTTCATGTTTTACACTTTCACTAAGCAAGAATTGAGTACTGCCTCTTTTTAATGTAATTTTGAAGAGTAAAACTTGAAGCAACACTATAATTGCCATAAAGTCATCGCTGGTAGGAGTGGCTTGGCATATATCACTATAGTGCGCATGCTACAATGCTTTAGACATGTGCGATAAGTTGCGGGCAGGATAGTATTGCTAACTTTACCAAGTCCGAAAACTTGAGTAGCTGACCTCGCTGACATTCGTAAGTTTGCAAAAAGATACGTTTAGAGTTACGAGTAGAGTAGACAATCTTGCAAGTCTAAGCCTATGGGTCTAAACTTAACCAGCATTTTTGTTCGAGAACTTTCTCATACACTGATTTGTGTTACTGGTCTTGAATGTGGACGCAACACAAACCTGTGTATAAAAAAGTTCCCGAACAAAAATTCTGGTTAAGTTTAGACTCAGGCTTAGTATTTATGGAGCATGTATATTTGACATATGGTTGCGTGCCTGGTTCTAGAAGAAGACTAACCAGCACTTCTAAAGTCATTCCGGCAAATAAGAATCGGATGCCACTCAAGCCGAATATTATTGATACCGCTTCGATACTGAGAACTCCTACTATCAGTCCCCAAGAGGCTTTATCGATTCTTCAATCTATGTATACCTATAATTATAATTTATTGTATCTGCGCATTTTTTCGTTAGAAAATATTTATTTGTCTCAAATTTAATTAAGCTGAAAGTTTTTTTATTTTCTTAAATTTTTCAAAACGTATTAATATAGAGAAGGGGTTGCATAAAATTAATTTTTATTGGTAAAAATGTTGCCGCTTCACTATAATAATATTTGTTTATAAGACAAAACATTACAGTTGGATACTGTGACAATTTTGAAAAATAATCAGAAATAAATTAAACAATAAAAAAAATTAACACAGCATTTTGTTGGTACTCGCAGGTGTTGCATGACTGTTGGTAGTTGTGGCAGTTATTGTCAATGAGGGGTTGGAGCCTTCTGTAGAAAGTGGTGCATGTTCGTTGATAGTACTCATGGGTGGTGCCATCACTATTGCAGATGGTGACGAATTGGCAAAGATGGTGAAAGGCTGTGGGTACCAGTAGGACGATGAAGGAGTGTCATACCACCCGTAGTAGTATGACGAGGGATACAATGTAGTGCTATCCGAAAGTGCGCTCAACAATGAACTTGCCGTTTCTATCAAGCAATTCCATAAGTTATTGTTCAATACTTGTTATCTTTGATTTTGTCAAGTTAGAATCTAAACGATAATATGTGTTATCTTAAGTTAACACAGTTTCTCGTTACATGCACGATTTAACTATTATATTTATATATAGTATAACCTATACTATTCAAGTTAAAATGTCTTTACGTGTGCGCTGTAGTTGAAAGAATAGAAAATCAGTTTGATTAACTTACCATAGACTTTAGAAGTCTTAGTGTAGTCTGAGGTTGAATGAATGGTGGCAGTGGGGTTGAGCTGATTGGGTGTGACATACGGAAACAAGAGGTTCGATAACTGATGGTGGGCACCGTTACTTGCACCATTCGAGTTGCTCTCCGGTACTGCATTCAGAGTAACCTTGTAGATCTGACTACTGAGGTGAGAATTGGTCACTGATGGCACTGAGGATATTTGAGGCTGAGTGGGTTGAACCGGATAGTAGTAGGATGAGGTGGGACTGGGAACATTGTTTAAAGTAGCACCCATGCTGGTGGAAGGACTATTTTGAGTTAACTGGATTAATGGTGTTGACAGATGACCTGGCGGTGCCAACAGCAATGGAGATTGGTGTGTCATGGCTCCAGAGTAATGCCCAAGGGGAGAGTGGTTTGTCATGTTCCAGTAGCTGTTAAGTTCAACCAACTTTGTCATGATTTACTCTAAAGTACGTCTATACAACTACAAATATTGTTGCATACTTCAAGATGCAATTTACAAACTGGTCACCAGTTAACCATTCTAAGTGGAAACAGTCTCACATATAAAATTCTCTAGAACACAATGCAACATAATGCTTACTGGTATTTATTTTCTAAAATACATTAAAAAGATGTAATTTAAGAACCAACTAGTGGTGTCATATTCATATATATTTTCTACTAAATTCGGATAAATTTTATTGCTTATTCAAATCCAATAAAAAACTAAAGAGAATTGCTTCAAAACGTGCACTACAACATAATCGCAAACTCATAACTCACCTATGTCTCATACTCCAAATTCTTCTATGGCGACTTCGATAAATCTCATCTTTTCGTCTCTTCTCTGACAATGGCTTTGCAAGTGAAACCTCTAATTCAAGATTACCTTGGAAGAGGATTTTACCATGGAGACTATCCATTGCTTGAATGGCATGTCTTCGCTCAACGAAGTGTACAAACGCATAATCCTTGATTTTTCTGACTCGTTCTACCGGGCCAAACTGACGAAATATGTCTCCGATGCACTCTTCGGGCAATTCCAAGGGTAGATTCTTAACATAAAGAACTTTAACCTTAATCATCGTTTCCGCGTCGGGCTCTTCGATGGGATCAGCCCAATCGATTAGCAGTTCAGTGGGGGGCCAGAGTTGAGATGATATGGCAGTGAGACGACGCTTGGCTTGCGAGGCCAACTTATGAGTCTCGTACTCGAGGAAACAAAAGCCTCGGTTGCGTCGGCGATCGGTTGGCATATAGTAGACGATCACGTCCAGTAGACCCACTGCAAGCACATCATGTTACTACATGTCCTGCTACTATGCTATGTTGTACACCTCTATGTTCAATTTGAATTCTAAACTGTTATTTTAATTAATAAAGCAAAGCTTATATATATTTGACAAAACATCGGTTTCAATAATAGAAGCAATTTTTCTATTCAGTAACGTACCGGTAGCATTAAAAAACTCTTGATAAATCTCATCCCGAGTAAGATCTTTTGGTACATTCCCTACAAAAAGTCGCACGTTCGGTATGGAGAGATTGACGCGAAGTAGCCTGTCCTTGCGAATCTCATATCTGTTAAACTGGAAAAGTTTATTTTATTAAGAAATAAATTCGAGTTATAGTTAAAATTTTACTTTTGAGATAGCCTGTTGCGCATGATCTCGTGAAATAAAAGTGACAAAAGCGTAGCCACGAGACACCCCGCTGTTAGGATCAATCATGAGTCGAAGGTCATGCACAGGACCTACGCCATTCTCGAATAGTTCAACTAGTTCGTCTTCGAAAATGTCACGTGGAATTTTGCCCACAAATATTTCTTTTCCGTTTAAAGCTTTATCTTGATCGTGTTGATGAGGTTGATTTGAACTCGGCATTGGACCGTACTTTCGTTGCCCATTTGTGAGTTCGAGGTATCGGTCTTTTAAGAGAAAGAGAGATATTACTTAAATGTTAAATCTTGTGTTTTAGTAAATTTCGATATATTATTACAAATAAACAGTAATATTTTGATATTCCTTACCATTCTTTTCAAGAAGTTGAACAAGTTTCTTGAGATTTGGTCCAGGATGGTGAGGTCGTGCATCAGAAGTCATAAAATTGATTATTCTTTGCGAAAACGTAGTTAAGTCTCGTTCTTCAAGTTTGATCGAATCGAACCTTTCTTCAAGATCATTTAGACTAACTTGTTGAGAAAGATGACTTTTGTGAAATCGAGTCACCAGTTCCTCAACCGTTTCTGTCTCAAATGATTTACCGCGGGCTAGTTCTCTGCTTAGGAAATCGTCAAAATTAGACGATTTACATTCTTTTGCCACGGAGCTCAATGCTTTGAGAGAAGACTCTCGAAGGAGATCGAATGAATTGAGACGATTTTGAGCTACTAAACCCATCATTGCATTGACTAGTTTGGACTCGAATCCAAACTCTTTGAGACGAGAAGAGATGAGATTATAGTCTACCTTGGATGGGGACGAGTCGAGAGTGGAGTGTCCATTGGGCACTACACACGTGCTTGAAGCTCGTTTCGACGACCGGTACAACGTGAACCCGTTAATCTTTGTAGTGGGTTTCATTGAATCAGATAACAAAGAGCCATCTGCATGACTTCCTGTGGTTTTGAGTACACTAGTCGAGCTTGCATTAGTGGTAGTGGACATTTTCTCATTCCAAATTATTTTTTGTTTAATTTTAGTTCAAGGCATTCAATGTTTAAATATTATTTTTTTAAATTTCTCATTGTAATATAGAAGCCATCAATACTTAAACACACATCTACTTGTCGACAACAATGATGACTTTAGTTCTGTTTTCGGTTTGGGTTAAATAGCGTTGTGCTGACCGATCATCAATCAATCGAACAATTAGAAGTAACTATTAATCACCTTGATCGATAAGGGAAAAACGATCAACTTGCAGCAATGTACAAAAGCCTGGCATTATGAGGAAGACAAAGCATATCAAAAGAGAAAACAATTTTTATTTTGAATTTTCTTTTTCATTTCTTGTTTCGTTAAAAACATAAGCTCATAAAAATTGTTACTATTAATAAAGCATATTGTATGATGGGGAAATATGGGTTCTGTTATCGATTTAAGATTTTGAAAAACAAAGAGAGGTATAGTTTGAAAAAAATCCAATAATTAATTTTAAAAATCACAAAATTGGCTGTATAAACGTGGTTTTAAATAATAATAATAATAATGCAATGATATCAATGAAAGCTAATTAATGAAATTGAGAGCATATTGCTGCTGGAGTGTACCATATAAAGAATTTAAAATTTTTGGTAGAGATTTAATTTAAATATAAAATCATATAAAAACAGCACCAACGATAAGGACCAACACCATGTCAAGCCGGAGCGCGCCTGCAAAGTGGCATCGTGGAACCTCTCCCAGCCGGGTTGCACTGGCAGACGGGTCGCCAAGTGGCTATGTTGGAACTGGTGCCCAGGCAGAGAGAGAGAGAGAGAGAGAGAGAGAGAGAGAGAGAGAGAGAGAGAATCATTAGAGGCCACGTTGGGTGCTCTATAGCTATTTCTGTTTACAGGTTGGGTGCCCTAGCCAAGCAGAACTACGTAAGAGACTGTTTAAGAGACCTCCAATGGCGCCAGCAACTCGGCGTATTCCGCAAATTAGATTAGAGAATCGAGAAGAGGAGAAAACGAGTATGAAACAAATTTAGATAGAGTTAGAGTCGGCGTTCAAGTACATTATCACCCAATGTTTTTCGTAAAATATTATTCAAAGACACCATGTACATTAAAATTCAATTTTATCATCATGTTTGCAGAACTTAAATATATCAAATACACGAGAAGAATATTTTCTCATGCTACAATTTAATCAGACCCCTTCCATCCAGATTGAGGTCTCTACAGTGATAGTGTGTCACCTCGCGATTGACGCTGATTGAAAAAGTACAGCATATCAGTTTTATTGTATTTTTCAGTGTCATCAATGATCAAAAACTTAGAACTAAATTATATTAGTATAAATGATGATATAACTCAATCAGTTTGCTGTTACATATGACAAAATGACAATGGAGTGTCTCACTAAGTCATAGGTTTGCAAGAGAGCCAACGTAAGTTTAACTTAAACAGTGGAAAACTCGAAGCAAATTCTCGCTTGAAACAAAGTCCGAAGCCTGGGCAGGGACAGTACATAAAAATAGTATACAAAATGATCAAAAAACATATGGCAATAATTAATCTCTTTTTATCTACTCTTATATTTGTAAAATATTTGTACCAATTTGAAATACATTTTGAAGTATACGTGTAAAAACATAATCGCAGTTAGAGAATTCGAAGAGCAAATGTCATTTTGCAAATTCAGCAATCGATTGATTAAGATAGTAAAATCGTTACATAATTTTATCGCAGTGTCTTCATTAAGACCTATACACTGAGCCAAAGAAAGACACGTTGTCGTCATGGAGTGGCAACTAATGTCTACGGTAAAGGCTGTCAGTCAAACCTTGCTCTTGTGTCTTGGTTTGTTTGAAGCAGTGTGTGACGCACAGGCTAACCTTTGTTAACTAGATGGTTCCCCATATGACATCGAGAGTCTGCGAGGAAACCAACATGAAAGAAAATATATGTAAAAATGAACAGTATGAGAAAGAATCGACATTGCGATACTGCAAACTATATTGAAGAATGGTTGACAGACTCCCTCTCTCTCTCTCTCTCGAATCTGGAAAATAGCTTCCAACAGCGACCAAACTCCTACCCACACACTTTCCTACACACTTTTTTATTTTATCTATCTATCTATCTGTCTGGCGAGTGGGTGTGTATAACTGCAAATATTTGTTTATAATCTCACCATCGCTATCATTTCGAGCATTAACGTTACCGTTGTGCAACGAAGAAGAGAATTTAATTAATTTAATTTAATTATTTGGAATGAAGTGCCCCGTCGTTGACACCACTCGACTCAAATATACCGGTTGTATTAGGAGCGATGGAGGGAGGGAGGAAGGGAGAAAGAGAGAGAGAGAGAGAGAGAATTGAAACATGGTTTGTCCACTGGGTTCAATGATTGAAGTTTGTTCTCGAGTATCCCGTAGCTAGAACAAAATGACCTCGCATTTTGTCACACCTACGCATAGACAGGAATAGATTGGTCGAGTCAATCGAGTTCGAGACAAATATATGATTTCGAAACAAGGAATACTATTTCTTAGAAGTCAAACTCTATTTAACAAAATTCTTGATAAATAAGTTAATATCTAAAAGATTTTTCTAAGATAAAAATAATTATAATCTGGCGTTTTCGGAGTGAATTTCGGGTTTTCCCACAAACAGATTGCATCATGTTGTCAAAAACTTCAATTTTTAAACAAGAAATATTTAAATTAGTCTAAAAGGTTTTATTTTTAGAATAAAAATAGTATATTTGCAAATGACAAATTTTGAAATTTATTTTCCTATAATGTTGAATATAAAGAGGATTTAAATGTGAGCCCTCCCATTTATTTATTATGATTTCAGATAATAGGTTCACAATTTACTTAAATTATAGACGCCATAGGGCTCACATTTAAACTATCCTAGATGCCCTAAACTTTATTGCCCTCTGCGCAAGTCTTTCTATAAAATTTAATCGAATTTACACTACAAAGCTAGCTAAGACTGAGAAACAAATTAATGTACTTATATGTAAGCAACGCAGAATGTGTTTAACGGTTTCTTCAATTTTGAAACTTTAAATAAAAGCAACATTAAAATTCAAAATAGATGGTGTAAAAACAATAATGTAGATATTTTGAAATGAAAAAGTTTGAATAGAAAGTTTAGAAAACCAAACCTACTTTTAGAATGCTCCCCTGAGTTGTAACCTGCTGTTATATATATACTAACTTAATAAATTGGATTTTTAAACAAATTTAATAATTCAAAAATGTCAAAATTTAAAAATATTGAAATGTTGAGATTGTGACAAATTCTTGGTAAAATCGTGTCATCGTTTTTCATACGTTTCATTCATTCATTCATCACCAATATTTCACAGTCTGGTTTTTGATATTGAGTTTCAGAGTTTGCATATATTAGATGATTCACCAGATGCTGCAGATTTATCTGTTGCTAGGTAGAGTTTAGTGTTTGTTTGCCATTGGTATATGTAGTGTGTGTCTGTCAATTATGAAGCCACAAGATACAGTCTGCCCTCAAACTCACGAAAAGTCAGTGTACATTGTCGTTAAGGTACAGTGAAAGTTCTAAATTCGAAAACCCAAGCAAGCACAAAGGCAGGACCACTTGCTGTTCTATTATATACAGTAACTATTACAGACATTGTTGTTAAATCTCGTGAGTTTGAGGGTTTACTGTATATCTTATAAGAAGATTTTTAGCTCGAATTGTTCAATTATTTCACTAATATAGGTAGTAACGGATTTTTATTTGGAGATATAATGTCGGCTTCAACTTTTCAAAGTACAATAAAGCAAGTTCTAACTTTGAATGTTAAAATTATTCTCAATGTATGTGGTAGCTTGGAAAGTTTACTTTTATTTGAAACCTTATTAATAAACTACTTTAGATGAATAGGGAGAAAAAGAACTCTAAAGAGAAACTTCCATTGGAAAAGTTTTTCAACTTTTAAAATCAATCTTATCTTAATATTTAAATTTTTAAAATATTTTAATTATACTTTTTTAATATTACTTGAGAATTTCTTCAATCGCATAGAGAAATTTGATGAATAATAATTATTAGGATTCAAATTAAAGTCGATTTTGCAGGCTGTCAAATAGAAGAAAATGGTTTTAAAATGTAAAACTTGATCAAATTGATCAATCGAAATCGAACTTGATATTTGGCTTGAGACATTCTATAAATAGTTCTATAACCGACTAACTGTCGGTACAGTTTGAACCAAAAATTCCAACCGAATCGATATATTTCTAATTTCACGGAAGTAAAATATATAGAGTAAACATCAATTGAGATTAAAGATGTATAAGCAAAAGCAACAACCCTTAGAAATTTAGCTCCATGGAGTATGCATGCTGGAAATTTTGAAACAAAAAAGGAAACTTGAAACCATAGTCCAAGTGCGTTCGTTGTCTAAGCGACCCGAGCGAACTCTCATCATTTTATTTAGAAACTAATGATAGAGAGAGAGAGAGAGAGAGAGAGAATGTAGATCCAACCACAGACCAAGTTAAACTCAAATAATTTTTCTCAACCAATCGAACCTTTTTGTTTTCAAGTTATTAGTTTATAAATTTTTATTAGTTTTAAGTATAATAAAAACGTATAAAAGTTTAATTGTAGAAGTTTAAATTTATTTGCAGCAAATAAATATTCTTAGTCTCTGACAGACTTTAATTGTTGGTTAAAGTTTAACTTAAACAAAAAATTAAGATATTTTTCAAAATCAATTTAGTATTAGAAAATTAATTTGTGTATTTATGAATTTTCAAACAAATGCTATACTTTGCATATAAATTAAATATTTTCATTATTACTTACACTAAACAACAAATATTGTTTTTTGAAATTATCTATATTCAATCACATAAAATTCAAATGTTTAATTACAGCCTGAAAATTCATAAGACTAATATTGCGGTAAAAAATTACATAATCAGCAAGAAGATGCGAATAAGTGGGTTTTTCTTTTTTAAAACAAGTTTTTTATTAATCCCAGAAGATTAGATAGAAAGAAAAAATACTGCTATGCTGGTGTGTAGGGTTGAGCGATTCTCTAATTGAGAACATGATAGAGGCGGATGAATAGCCTTGGTTAGGCCCACATCCAGCCAAAAGAGCCTCACATATAGAGACACGAGGTGGCCACGTTGGTGTGATTCTCCCTTGGGTACCACATCACGCCGCCTAGTGTCAATAGCAACTTTATGCCATCCAGACTATAGCCCACACAGACAATTCCGGTTGTGATCCAGCAACAGAATCCACCATTGAAAAGAAGCGCATATGTTGAATGTCAAAGTGGAGTGCGCATGTGCACCAATCTAATCCAATTTTCTAGATGCGTTCACCCTAGATTATATACTCATTTGCATTAAGTTTAGCCGAAACGGAGAATAAATAAAACTTTTCGACATATAAAGCAGTATAAATGGCTTTATAATGCAGTTTTATTAAAATTTCGGCTAAACTGAGAGCTCTTCACAATAAATAATTTGTACACATTTTTTTAATAGTATGTTCATCAATTTTTATAAATTTTAACTAACAATCGAATAAACTGTTGGTTGCTTAGTACTCCGCTCAGTAATAGGGGTATCGAAACTGCATATCTTCGGATTCTCTCTCACTTAAAAGACCTTTGAGAAAAGAGAGAATGTTTGTAGGTGAAACGTCGAAACTCTTTGACACTCGATAGTTGGGCACCTATAAAAATAAAAAAAACAAAATAATTCAAAAGAAAACATTCTTTCTGTTCATAATTTAAACTCTAATTATATTTTTAAATTACTCTATCAAAACTATTCGCGACTGCAATTCCTAAACTTAATTACGAATATTGATATAAAACTTACAAAACTTTCAAAAATTGCATCTCGGTGTTCCGCTGCTTCATCACTACACTCCAAACTCGGGCAGTCATAAGTCGGAAGATTAAACTCTTCGAATAAATCGAACTTCATGCTAGTATACTTATATCGGTTAGAATGAAGAATACGGTTAAAGTAGAAATTCCAATCCTTAAACTTATCGCCACAAATGTCCCAATCATCAATTTGTGCTTTCTCGATGTCGAAAATCATATCTTCAAGTGTCTGTTCTGAGGGTTTATTCCACTTGAACACCAACAACTCTGAGAAACGGTTTGCATCTTCCAAGTAGTGCTTCTTGTACGACTCTTCAATTGCACCCAGATACTCAGGGGTTAGCACCTTGCTGTTCACCTGGTAAGGCTTTACATTACAGTTATTATTAGCATATAAGCCCTTTGTGCTTTGGTTCCAATTTAAAACTTACAATACCCTTCTTTTTGATTCGCGCCATCGCCTCATTCACATCAACATCGAGATAAACCACCATGTGTGGACGTAATAGCTCGTGAATAGTGGCATAACGCAACCGGTAGTAAAAGTCGTATGCTAAAACCAAATTACAATTTAAGAAAAATCAAATTTGAATTAACAATCATTAAAAAACAAAATTAAAATTATATATATAGATATATCTTGAGAAAGTTTTCAATAAGAATGTTTAAATTAACAATTCAATTTTTTCATTTTTAAGCAAAATTCTATCATCTAAGATCATAAACCATTGATCAAGACTCACCATCTTTAGGGAAAAACCCCCGGTGAAACATGGCATCGGTGAAGACAAAGTCTGAATGAATGGATCGCTCGAGCACCACGCCTTGACCAGAATTGAAGAGATACGCAAGTGCGTCTATGTACTGGGCATACTTGATTCGGTAGTACTGAAGCTTGAAGATTGGCACCCCCGCGTGGTGAGGATTCTCGTAAAACGACTTCAAATCGAGTGCTTGCACCATCGGATCGAGATACTTGTTCAGAGTGCGATAGTCGAAACCCTAGAAAAGAAAAACACCCATTGATACAAAATTTAAAAACTATCCGACGCAATGACATTCTCGTCTTACCTTATCATTGACGTAAAGATCGTCAAGTCGTGGAGCAGGTAAATGCTTAAGGCCAAAATCTTTGGCAATTCTTGCCGCAACATCAGACACTCCAGAAGCAAGATTTCCTTCCACCACTATGACCTTCGAGTTTTTGTTCATCCGCATTTCAGTTGGGTCCAGTAAGGGAATATTCATGTGAATCTTGGTATACCTCTTTTTCCAGTACGGAAAAGGTTCCGTTTTAACAAAACCATCTTCAGGCCTTTGCTTGGCCAAAGTGACCAAAGTGGCACGAGGTAGCAAGCTGCTCGCCACATGTCCTCGACTCATTCCCAACTGAAGCACACACACACGTAATGCGCTCATTTTTGCTAAACCAATCAAAAATAATTAATTAAAACAAATTAAACTAAATATACCAACCAGAAAAACTAAACTCGAAAAATACCAAATTACAAACAACCACACGACAGGTCACACCAAGAGGAGACAACACAAACAAAACCGGTGGGCTGTTCACAAAAAACATTATCGCATGTGAAATGTATTGATGCACAACAAAACAACTTGATTTTCTGTGGCTTTTTTACCTAATAGAATTTTAAAAAAATAAAGTTTTTGTAAAGATAAAAGTAAAGTTAAAAATATATAAGTTTTTAAAAATGTAATTTAGTTTAATGCCAAATTGCAAAACATTTTCATAGATTCTGTAAAAATTAAAATTTAAAACATTTTTATTAGATTTGAATAGCAAGTTTTAATAATACAAATGGTACTGGTACAAACTAAACAATGATTTATAGATACAATGTCTGATTAAGCTTGAATCATGTTGGACTGTTGAAGAAAGTCTCGAGTTGAACTGGCCAGCATGCGAGCCACTGTCGGTTTGAGCAGATCTCGCACATCTAACTCCAGTTTCTCTGAGAGATCGTACGCGGCAACAATCGAGTGATAATCGAGCATTATCTTATTATCCGCCAATGCGAGAATTGAGTTACGAACTCGAGAAATCTTCTGCCGCTCGTGACCCTCAATCTGACTGTGATCAATTACGTAACCACCTGAGTTAGTGGAGGCCATTGCAGTAGTAGATAAAAAGATCCAACCGTTGTTGCCCAGAATCAAATATACACCGCACGGAAGGTTGTGTGTGTGCATCTTGCGTTTTGCAATCATTGAAGGAGAGACCTGGATTTAAGCCATTAAATTTTATGATTATATATTATAACCACTTGCTAATAATAATTTGCTTTAAATATACTGTTGTGCTTTAAATTTTACTCGCTTTACTTTTCCACGAAATTTCAAAGAGTAAAACTTGAAGCAACACTGTAATCTTTAGTTATTGTTCTGCTCCGCATGTTTGATAATTATTTGCTACTTTCTATTAAATGTTTTTGAATTTTTTTCATATATAACAATAACACTCATTTTGCATACCTTAATAACCAAACCTTGTCCAAGTTTGCCGTACTTAAGACTTCTAGTGTAGAGTCCCATCGCACCATCCTCGTAAGTAGTCTGAACCTCGGCGCAAATAAGATCACCTTCTGCGAGGTATTTGCGCATCAAGAGCTCATCTTCAATGGTCTTCTTCCGAAGCTCTCCCCCGGGCAAGTTGACCGAAGAGAGTAAAAGAATCGAATGAAGGCGTGCATTAGTCTCAACGCGCCACCGCTTTTGTTGCACCTCAATAATTCGTCCTACAACCACATCACCGATAGCCCCGTTGTATCGAGTTCGCAGTGGACGCACTGATATCAATCGATTTATTGGCTCTACCACTCCGGCAAGTGATGAAACCAACTGCTTCTCAACTCGCTCGTGAGACACTTCTTCCCCATTATTGTCCAAACAACCTTCAAGTGCATCGTCATAGTAGGTTCCATGTCCACGCATGTAGGTCGCATCGGCAGTGATTATGTCACCTGGCAAGACATATTTATACTTTTTGCCGCGAGTTTCGAGGTTCACATCAATCTGTTTCAGTTGATTTTTCACCTCCTCAAATGTTTGCAGCTCCATCTCTACAAGTAATAAACGTTGCATTATGGATATGCTATTTTTGTTGGTATAAAGCAAACCTTAAAATGAACCAAGTCTAAATCAATTGGAAGGGCATAACTTGAATACGAAATAATTTAAACACAGACACTCACGGTGACAACATAAACACCACATGTGGTTTTGGCGCTGTGGTCGATTGTAGCACCATCTATTGCATTTTACCTGTCAACTATGTTTCAAAACTACAGGCAACACTCAAGAAACGGCCAAAAATGTTCTCTACCTTTGGCAGTACAAAGTGGCCTTTTTTTCGAAATGTGGTCAGAGGTAACGCGTGCGCTTGCTCTATGGCGATTTATAATGGAGGTCTTTTTTGAGCAGGACGATTGTTGAGTGTTGCCTATAATGGCAGTACCTGCCAATTTGGAACTTTACTCAAAAACGACTAAAAATGTTCTCTACCTTTGGAAGTACAGGCAACACTCAAGAAAAGGCCAAAAATGTTTATTATCTTTGGCAGTACAAAGTGACCTTTTTTGAGATATGGCCAGAGGTAACGCGTGCGTCTGCTTTATGGCGATTTACAATGGAGGTCTTTTCTTAAGCAACCCGATTGTCGTGTCTGTAAATCACATGTAAGAGTTACTTAATTTTTAATTTTAAAAAATTAAGTTTTATATGTATAGGTTATATTATTATTATTTTATATAACACCAAGTTATTTAAGCACATTACAAATTGTAATGAAGTTGTAATTAATAATGAAATAAATTAATAAACAATATATACAATATTTTGAAAAAATGTAAAAAATTACAAACAAGTATTATTAATTATTACAAAGAAAGCAAAAAAGTAGCTTAATAGTAGAAAAGTGGATTGCTCAGACAGAAAGAAAACATCACAACAAAAGTTTAATCAGATTTGGAGAAAAAAGAGGAAATGGCACAAAGTTAGACATTCCAGAAATGTGAAGGATGTTGGCAATTTTGAAATTCGAATGTAGCCATAATTTGATAGATGATTGTCGAATTCCAAAAGAAAGTTCAACGTTGGTATCACATAAGGTTAGGGGAGGGATCGATTAATCGGTGAAAGTAGAAGTGGTAGAGCATATCGTGCTAGTATCGGAACAAGTTGAAGGGGGAGGCGTAGGTGTGGCACCTAAAGGTGTGCTCGAGACAGACGCCTCCACTGATGGTGTGCTCGGGCTCGAGTTACAAGCTGAACTGGCATTTGCTATGATACCCAAAATATTTCGGTTCGATTTGAGCTTGTCAATCCGCTTTTGAAGATGTGCATTTGCTGATTCGAGCTCATCGATTCGAGTTTGTGCTTCTCGAAGCTAAGTAAAGTAAACTCATTAGTTTTAACTCTCTCCCTAAAAAAATAGTTCAAACAAGATGATCATACCTCGCGTTGTGCTTTCCGTTTATCCGATTTGAGTTCCTCTTCGAGCTTCTCGGCTTCTTCAGTAGCAGTTTTGAATCTTGCTACCTGAGTCTCGAGCCGCGCCACACTGGTACTTAATGCTGCAACCTCCTGTTCGCTTTTCTTCAACTTGTACCGTAGATCATTGGTCATTTTGTTAGCTTCACCTACATTTACAAAAACATATGACTCATTAAAAAAGAAAACACTCAAATAATTACCAAACTCAATATAAATCCAAAGTATAACAATTTGGCGGAAAAAGTAACTTACGTTGAATTTCAGCTTGCATCTCACTTGTTAAATGCACCGAGTTAGTTGTTAAGGAATCATTCAATGATTGAAACCGTTGCCGCTCTTCTTCCAACTCTGAAGTTAATTCTTTAATAGTCGAGGCCATTTTACGGTTTTCACCAAAGATCGCCACTAACTTTGCTTCGAGAGTATTGCCGGGAATATCTTCAAGCATAGTTGCAGCTTCTTTACTAATTAATGAGATGTTATTAGCCAGAAAAAGTGAAACTTCTTCATCATCATCTTCTTCTTCATCATGATCATCATCATCAATATTGCCGTTCTTAGTCAAACCGTTGCACATAACCCCATTAGGTGTATCTCCATTGATCATGCCGTTTACGAGTTTAGCTTTTGGTAAGAGCTTAGATTTACGCGTCTCGGAGTTGCGAATGATAACAAGGCCAGCATCCTAATTATTCGATATAATATATAATATAAAATATTAAGTCAAACAATTACATTGCCTAACCCTAACACCAACCTTGATAATCCTATCTCGCTCTTCAAGAGCCTCTTTGTAGCACCTGAAGTCGAATTTAAGTTTTTCGTGATCCCGTTTAAGAAGTTCAAGATTCTAATAGATAAGTTATGAAGTTAAGAGTCAAAGGGTTTCAAAATACACAATAAAAGCAAAAAATTAAACATACCCTGCTCTTGTCCTTGCAATCTCTCTGAATTCGAAGATAGTTCTCCTCAAGTTCTTCCATCTCATCTTTGTTGAGATCCACCTGATAGGTAAAAGATTGCTTCTCATTGTCGAGCTGTGCGTTGCTAATCATTGCTTTTCGAAACTTCTCCTCCAACTCTTGTACATAGTGCTAGTAATTGAACAATTCAAATTAGTTCAATGATTGCTTTTAAAGGTGTAGTGAAGAAATACTAACCCGAAGCTCACGTGCCGAATCACTTCCAACATATTCAAGTGATTCTTGACTTGAACGTCTTGAACTGGCATATGAAGCTGTTCGACTCTGCAAGCAATTAAATAAGTACAATACAAAAAGGTGTCAAAGCTCGGTATTACCTCTCGACTCAGTAATGGATTTGCTCTGGCAATCTGCCGATGAAGGTAGTCTTGAGAGTTTGTAGTGAGCGAGCCTGCGCCAGAGTTGAGCAGCTCGTAGTGCCTATCGGCGGTTTCTTCTAATTCCCGTTGTTGTCGTTCCATCTCTCGAAGTCGAATTTCTCGGGCCTCTGCCCGAGCTTGCCGACGTGCCGCCAATCGTGCTTCTGCCTGTACTCGAGTTACAATACATTAAACTTTAATTTAAAGCATTCAAACATCAGTTAATTCTTAATAAATCTATATTGAGAACAAAAAGTGCACAATTCATTGTTTAAAACTCAACAAATTGAGTTTCCTTTCTAAGAATATAAAAATCGCCCTTGTAGTTGACACTTGTAAATCAATTTTTTATCAATTATAATTAAACTTTCAAATTATAAAAATATAATATAACGAAAGATAGATTCAGAAATAGAATACTACTAGTACTAAAAGTAAAAAATAAAACGTAATTATACAAAAATCCAACAAGCAAACCAATTGAGAAATTTTTGGAGGCATATCAGTAGTTGGGATGCTTAGATAGGTGAGACACATAAATTTAAAAACGTTTTTATCACAAAACAAATGCGCACACAACCTATGAATATGCGAAAGAAAAATAAGGATAAATATCAGTGATAAAGCAACCAATCAGTCACATTTAACTCACACAGACTTTGACTCTAATGAGAAAAGAAAAGTCTAATGAGTAGAAAACGAAGAGAGGAAAAGAGAAAGAGAGTACTCAAGCGGCAATGTGAGTGTGTACACAAACACCAAGGTAACCAAAAATGACATTTTAATGCGATGATGATGATGATGTGAGAAACGAGAAAACCCAGCTGGCTAATCCCGGGAGTGAGAGAGTATACAAGCCGGTCATATGGAGGTCACGTGACTTGAAGCTTTAAACCACCTTTACACCTGTAGTTGAGAAAAAGATTCTAACCTAGCTATTTTAAGCTAGCTATCACTAAAAAAACAAATATTGCTATTTAAAATATCAACTAGTAATTAATTAATTAAAACAATAAACAATTGATTGTCTCTACTTTAAATGCAATGGAAAATAATTTAAAAATTTAGTTTTAAAATATCAAATTCTTGACAAAGTTGTGGTATAACAATTAATCAGATGACTAGATGATGCGACAGAAAAAAGCAACAAAAGTAAATTACGCTCATATTTCACCACACACCTTGCAAAAGGACCTGTTGTGAGATGTAATCCGGTGATATAGGCATTCAACGTGCACTTCTCTAAAGAGTAGGGTTGTTAGCTGTGTGTCGGCCTGCTTTGGTATTTGACGTGTCTAGATAGCCAACTATGAGAGCGACAAATGGGATAGATGGGAAAGGGAGAGAGAGAAAGAGAGAGAGAGAGAGAGAGAGAGAGAGAGAGAGAGAGAGAGAGAGAGAGAGAGAGAGAGAGAGAG
>WURS02472330.1:0-12977 GCA_011762765.2 Rhinocypha anisoptera
GCCCCGCCTCCCGTCTTATGACCAGAGTATCTATGTGCAGTATGTACTAATAAAACCTTTTGTACCTGATGACGCACACGACGAACTAGTCGTAACGTGAAAATAAAATTCCGTTGAAGTGTTTTAAGTTTTCATTTTACCGTGAGCATAAATTTCCACACAACTCAGCCGAAAACCATCGAGTATATTTAAGAAAGATAATAGAAACTATTTATATTGAACTATAATCTACTTATTAAGGAGTGTAATTATTTATAGAAGTCAAAAATTACAGATACCGTACCCCACTATAAGATGCATTCCTCTTCATATCTGGGTATTTCCCACCAGCTACCATTTTACCTAAAATCTTAATCTTTGCCTGCCTCTTTCCCCCGGACACAAATTTCTACTCTCTCCTACAGTCCTCAAAAAACCATCGACTCTGACTATTCCTTTCATTCAATTCTCCTTCCTCCTTAGTTTTAAGGAAAAACTCTACATCTTTGTTTTGTTTTTCAACATGTTACTATATTTTTTTATCATTCACCACACTTTCATCACAAAAACCTTCTGTCTATACTCGTCCTCTCTCCTCATGGGCCAAGTTTTAAATACGAAGAAAGATATCCTACCATGAGGCTGTTCATTTATCTTTCCTCAGTGTCTTTATTTATGGTTGTTTTCATTAACAGTTACTTTCGAAAAACCCTTCCTTAGTTAACGCAATCCTTCTTCAAAATTTCTATACGCAATATCAGCTTTCTTCCGACTATCTGTTTAATTAACTAAATGTGTTTGAGCATTAAATGTGTTTGAGCATTTGCAATGCTAATATTATATATATACTAGCAAATACTATATATAGCTCTACAATTGTCATTTGGACGAAATTTTAGAAATGGTACAGTTTCTCAAATAGACAATCTCCAAAGAGACGGAGTAAGTAGCATCGTTGAAAGCCGACGGTAGGTTACATTTGAAATACCATGTCGTTTAATTAACTATCGCCGATATTATATTCAAAATAGTGAAAGAGAGGCCGTAATCTTGGAGTGTGCTTATAATTAAGACTTCAAAATTAATGCAACAAACTTTTGGAGTTAAAAGAGAATCAATCATTGTTTAATTGATAGCAAAAGGAGAGAAACTATATTATGTAGATGAAGAAAAATCACCTCATTAATTCAAAATAGCAATGTCATGCATTTGAAAATGATTAATGGTGTTATGGGAAGAATTTTCATTCTTGAAAAAGAAATTTTTCTATGCTGGATTTTCGATGATTCTGTACTTCAATCAACATTTCTACTCATAACCTTTTTACTAAATTTTTAAATACGTTAACAAGCATATTTGATCTTTTTCTAATGGCCTTAGTTTGGATGTATGAAGAAAAGAAACATATTAGAGGGAAAATTTAAGACGAAAAATATATTTATTATATTATTTTAAAACTAAAAATAAGAAAAATATCAAACAGTGCATATTTTTACAATAAATAGTAATTTGCGAATAACGTAATATAGCTTTCTGCTCTGCTACAAAAATCACTGTTCATCACTCAAATCACTCAAAATCACTCAGGATGGAGGTTAGTTCAGGAGAGCAAAAATAACTAAAATATAAAGTTCACAAATAGCATAATAAACGCATGGTTTTATAACTCAACTGAAAAATACGTTTATATATTTATTATTTCTCAAACTGAAAAAATAATTCAACAAAGTTATGCCATTAGGAACAACGGAATTTGGAATCACCGCGATCGAACGGAATAAGCGTGACAATCTATTCCTCTCATAGAGAATAGAAATGAATAGCTGAAATCCACCATATTCTAAATATTGATGTTTATATTTTATTGTTTTATTTTGATGAGTATATTTTGTTTCGACAAATGTTTAAATATATACCTTGTTAAATATGTACTACGTTCATATTCTTGTAAATAACCTGTAATTAACCTAAAATAAAATAAAAATGTTTCAACCTTCATTTTTTGTGCCTCTAATCATTTCTTTAAAGCTACTTGTCCAGAGGATAAAAGATTAATATATTATTATTATAATAATTGGGTATTCTTTTCAACGATAGACCCTAAGTAGTAGATTATTTGCAAATCGATTGAAATAGATTGGCATACCGCATAAGAATAAAGATTAGTGCAGAGTGCTGATCCATTATGATACTATGATTTGAAAAACAAATTGACGAAAAAGATAACATTACTAAATATCAATCACCTATGTTTTAATTATGGATTCCACATTAATTGTAATGCCACATTAAAAATTACTGTTTTCTTTATTACCATCTAAAAATTTCCTTTCTCAGGGAAGTCTTGCAGACGAAGTACGCCATTTCTCTGGAAATAGACAAACACTATTATCAAAAACAAGTAAATTATCTGTTTTGAATATTTTATAGATTACCGAACCGCTATGTGTAAACATGTTGACAATGCTACTGTTACTGGGACTACAAGAATTTTCTATTATATCTCACACAATATTTGCAAATAACTTATAAAACAGGAAGTTCAAGTAGAAACAATTTAGTAAATGTGAATAAGGCATAATTCCTATATTTTCAAAATATATCCATTAAAATCATGTAAAAAATAGTTACTGTAAACTAGAGACTATTATAATATCCACGCCAAAGTTAATTCATACAGTATTGTTAACCAAGAAATACTTATTAGCACCGGAGTTGAGTAGTAATAAGCATAATATAGAGAGCCCATGCATAATTTTGTTTTGTTATGCAAATCCGTGGTGCCCTCCAAGCGACCACCTCAGGTGAATGTAGCAGGAGGTGAGTACCTATGCAGCGATTGTGTAATTATCCAAGTACACATTATTGTTTCAGTAGGGAATCCATGGATTCTTCCGAAACATTATTAATTAATTAAACATAGAATTTGTTTATTCTGAAATACGCATCTCACATATATGCCAAGGTTAGATAATTCTTCAACTCCACACACTTCTCTCAACACACTCACGACGTTAGAGTGCCTGGATTGTTGCTGAATGCTTACTTCAAACAAAATGCCACATTAATACTATACATATCCCTTTAAACAGCTTCAACTGTTTTGTATTTTCTGGTGAAATAATTGAGTTCATGAATTAGGTGGAAAGGTTATCTCATTAGCAATTTGCTCAAAATTCCATAATAGCGAACCTTACTTTATGAGAGAAAGATATATTTCTTTTTTACCTTTAATCAATTCTTACTGAGGAAGTATACATCTAAATGGCCATCAAAATTCCTAGGCACTTTCTGTTTTTATTTCGATTTATTTTTAATTCCTTAGAATTGCTGTATTATAAAATTACACGCCGGTATTTTATAAAGTTTTTTATACATGAATTTCCGTAACAAAACTATTTTCATCCATAAATATCATTACATCTTTACGTGATTTGAGCGTTTAGTTATCTCTAATGTAATCCCAATCCGAAAGAGCACGAGGGCCTGTAATATATGCCGTTGAAAGTTATGAGGTGACAGCACTTTCATCTGATTTCCGCCGAATTTTTATTTCAATGGTAGTCATTCACCTTGATTAGATAGGGTTTAATTTGTTTTAATTTTCATTTTAAGATTAAAATTGTTTGGGTAATTTATAACAATAATTCCAATGGTTAATTGTATAAATATATAATCTTTAGATGATTATATACGCTGCCAGATTTTAAAAAATTTAGAACTTTGTGCCTTGATACTACGCTGTTACTTTCGTCAGCTTCCGAAGGTTTTCCTTGGATTATTCCACACTCTAATGATATTTCAACTTCCGTAAATGCCTTCAACACATGAATGCTCTTCATTGCCCACCATATTTCAGTTCATATACTCCATCATAATTTTCTCTTTCCCAGACACAACGTGAAAGACACATTTAATCAATTTTTCACTTAGTATGACGTAATAAATAACTTCTCCGACAATGCCACTCCCATCAATGTTCAATATGTGGATATTCGTTTTCCTGAAAGCAGAGTTTCCGCATCTTACAGTATAGCTCAAATCAAATTCATCTTTTGTTTACATGGTTACTCAAGAGTCATGTGGAACAGCTCCCTCGTTTATGGGAATGAATCATCATTATTGACTGCATCTCTCTATAAGGACTACTAAAATACAATTATCATCAAAATCTATCTTATATTTTGATGAAATAATCCTTTAACCTGGAAATCCAAACCATAGTATCCTGTACTTTACTGTAAAATCCGTAAAAACACCCGACAGAAGAAAATGGCCCAGTAGAAAACTAGAGAAGACTTTTTTATTATCCTTAAATAGCTTCTGTTTTCAACTGAAAACTCGTACTTTCGTCCAGGACTCTTCTGTTCATTTAATCGATGAACGGCCTAAAAAATTACCGAAATAATCAAAAAGAAGCAATAAAAAAATTGGAGGAACGAGGATTGTACGAGGGAATTTATCTTAGATGACGCCGTGGTTACTTTTCTTGGGCCGTCTTTCCTGATTTGTCAGCAAAACAGGCTTAGTACATTGAGTGACAGTCACGGGAAAAGACGTCGTCAGATGACGGGAGCGCCCCCGGGGGAATTATATGAGAAGATATTTGCTGAAGTGGCACAAACAGCTTTTGCTTTCGAACATATTAAAACTATCCCGCTAACTCCAATGCGGAAATTGAAAAGGAGTTCGCGAGTGAAGGACGGTGAAAAGACTGGAGGTGATTGACGCAGGACGCGTCCGAACTGTCGACGAGGCAGTTACAGTAGACGATATCTTCAAAGTGAAAACGCATGCGTGCTGGTGCGAAGTGACAGCTTGATGGATCGCTTTAAGGAAGGGAGCATTTACGAAATTATGACTTTGGCGCTCTGAATTACCCACCCACCAATCAGGTCTGTTCCCTTCCTCTGTGATATTCTCCGAGGCCTTTATAAGTTCCAAGGTCCCGGAGGGAAACGGTCTCGCTATATAACCTGACGGTCTTGGGTTAAGAGTTCCTTGTGGAGAGTCATTCGATTATAGACCTAAAGAAAGGAAAACTCAAAACCTAACGAGGTGCTCGGATGAGAACATTGAGAGGAATTGAAGGAACACTCATTCAAGGGATCCACCTCTATTGGAAAAACACTAAAGTGAAAATTCCACCAAGAAAATTACTTAAAAATGAAATTTCACCATGACAATGTGATCCATCAAGGAAATTTTAGTTACTAAATAATAAATACTAGGTCTTAAATTATTCGCTCCTTATAAACTAGCTACGGCACTACAGCCAAATTTCACTAACTCTACTATTTACGTTTTAGGCGTTCACTCAAAGTTGAATAATATATAGGAATTAAGAGTAATTAAGATACATTAACTAATTGTCATTCTATTATTTTCTTTTTGAAATCTCGGAAGAAGAGCTGCTACATTCTGATGAATGTAAAATTACAATGAGCTAATGACGTAGATATATCAACTGGATATTTTAAAATAAATCTGAATAGTTACAAATATGCTTCATATTGGATTATTTTCATTTATAACAATTGAGTGCGAAGTCATTGACTACAGCAAGAAAGCAGAATTATTATTTTTGTTATTTCATAGATTGATTACACCACAGAATACGAGTAATTATGCAGATGTTCCAGAGAAAATTGTATTATTTGCTTATTTTATTTTAATAGCGTGTTATAATTTATTCAACTCATTCAAGAGTAATACGTTCTTTATTTTAATGTTAATTAAAGTAGGTAATCCAAAATTTTAGTCATTTTTATACGCATTAGCGCTTTCTACACAATGTTAATTTAAAAACCTAGAAAAAATGTTGATAATTTTAAGTTTAATATATAACGGCTTTGAATAACGTGAGAATTCAACATTAATGCTTTAGTAATTCATTTATATATTCCGTTAATCATAGTTATACACATTCATAAAATATTTTTCTCATGGTTTTGCTTAATCTCGTTAATATAAAAATTTAACGGTTAAAGAACAAGATACCCAAGTTTTAATTATATCAATGACATATTTGTATTCGATATTACATGATTCATTGTTTTATGCTTTCTCCTAGGTTCAGAATACCATTATCCTTGAATATCTTACTATTATTAGGCGGTCTATTTCATGATCAAAATAATTTGCATTAAAGATAGTAATTACACTCACTCACTCGTATATGAAAATTCATAGAAAATATCTACCGCGAAGGTTTCATTCATGTAAGAACTAAAATAATGGGCAAATTAAAATAAATAAATAGTATGTTTGTTGAATTGGAGATATTAGTTAAACACAAAATTTTAGCAATTATAACGAAAAATATGCTTCCACTACAATTTTTCGTTACCAACCTTCTATTAATTAATATTTAGTGTTTGAAATATTAAATTAAAGCTGACGCAAAAACATTTGTGATTATTAATATTTCCTTACCTCAGAGGGAATCACGAATTAAAAATCCTATAAATACATCTAGCAAAGAATAGGTAAATGTGAAATATAACAAATAATTGGCTTTCGTTATCTCTTAATGAATTCTTTATTCTTAAAAAAAGGTAGAGTGGTAAATTGATATTTAATTTATAAATATAAGCTAGACGGTACCAAATTTTGTCCTTCAACTGGAAATCGGTTTTAGGAATTGACTTTAATTGATGATGAATTTTTTGAGTGATATTCATTATTTAAATAAAACATTTGTTAAATGTAATTCATTTTAAGTCTTTGTCAGATCACTAATAATGTAGTTTTTGTCCCATTTTTTTAAACAATGTCTTTACTTATGTTCATATATTTTTATTTAACTCTCCTTAATTCAGAGGTCAATCATTATTTGCGCACTTAATCCACAACCTTTTTTCAGCTTACAGAACCAACATACTAAGTACCTTAGAATTTTAAGAACCGATTTCAAGTTCAATAAAACTAGACAATTCTACGGAGATTAAAATCTTCTCAGAATTAGGATACAATTTCTTTTATAAAAAATGCTTATAAGAACGCATCGAGACAGGATAAGTCATAGGCTAGAGGTTCTAGACTGACATCCAAACTGCTGCGTCTCTATAAACTAGTCAGATCCATATTTCAACTCCATATAACATGAAGAAACAATGGACGTAAAATATTCATGTAATTGTCACGTCATTGACAGCACACTTGGGCAATGTATTTTTGTTACAGTGTTTTCTGTGTGAAAGGTGCCTAAAGATAACGAAAAACAGACATTCCATGGATGAACTTACGTAAAATTTTGGTACTTTTACTTTGGGACAATGTCACCTCTGATGATCATATCTACAAAAACCATCTTGTACAGTGGTATGCAGTTTCTTGGACAATACAAACACTCTCTGGATATGTGAATTTTTTTCAAAAGACGGTCGGAATTTATCATTAACCTCTTAGGTAAACCCGTATATACATACATAATAGTTCTTAAAATTTAATACTGATATTTTATAATAAGCAGCTCAGGAAAATTTAGTAGTCTAAAAGTCATCTCTGACAGTTTTTGGGATAAATAAAAATGTGAATTCAAAGGTGTAGAATACATACATAACTACACTCAATCATGAAATGTAGTTTCTTCGGGATTGGAATACATGAAAAGAAAACATGACCATAAAACAATAAATTAGTTTTATCTTTAAGGATTTATTCAGTGACAATTTAAATGTAGAATATAAAATTATTGAAGAAAATTCTCCCCGGTAACTGACAACTTATTAAGCCAGGAGTCTGTCCCTCACCCTACACGGCAATATAACTTGGTGAATAATATATAACCACGGAATTTGGAAGTCTGCAACATCCGGTTCTTTCATTTAAAATTTATATTTTAGTTACGTCGAAGTGGTACATCGAATATTCGGATGCTCAAACAACAACTGACGAACGTAACTGAAGCTGTATAACTCTTCAGTTATTTAAAATATTTCCATACGATCTCAAAAATCAATAAAAGAAGAAACACGCATTAGTAGATTGATGGAATGATGGAACCGATGCCCAAGAAAGTTGAAAATGTTACTTTTTATTCTTTGTTCGTTACGTTTTCATAACATGGGAATATCTAATTTTACGTAGGCATGCTGAAAAGGCCGAAAGGATACCGAAAACGACAAATATATTGGCGTTCAGATCATAATTCTTAAAAGTAAATGTTTAAAAAATCAGCGTTGTTGAAGTAGCCCCATTACATAATAAAATATCTCACCAAAGCGGCAGCTTGAATTTTAGTACATAATAAAATTATGATTACAGCCTTCCCTTAAGCTTCACGTTCTTACCACTGATCTGGTTTAGATTTACGGTCTACATTAAATGCTTAAAAAATAATATAGACAAAAAAAAAGAGTTGTAATATGATAAATGAATGACTGAAAGAGATTACAGGATAAATCCTTCGTTCAGGTGAGCTTTTCAAGGAGAAAAAGAAGCAAGGTAGTAATGGAAAAGGCTATGCTGGAGATTGAACTGGTAAATTGGTCAAATCAATGGACGTGGCCTGGGAGGACGGATGGAATTGGTCGGGATATAAGGACTTAGGAATCCTTGAGATTGTCATCGGATTCAATGATAATAAAATATCCAGTAACAAACACGACGTCATTATGAAAAAATCTTAAAAAATAGTTTTTTAAAAATACTGGAGGCTACTTCCCTGTTTACAACAGTAATTTACGCTGTATTTTATTAACTATCTCAAAAAAATTTTGAGATAGTCAATAAAATTGGTAAGTTTAAAAAAAATAAAAGAGGAAACAAGGAAATTAGGTTATTCTGCCTTATTTATGTATGATATTATGTTAAATTTCGCCGGAGGCAACACAAGCCATCGGCCAGAGGTACTAATATCAAAGAAACAAGGACAAAAGTTCTGAGAACAGTTTTTAAATTTAATGCAGTACGCCAAAGAATGGTAGCAGTAAGTATAAGAAATTCGTTCGCTGCTATAAGAACCTAGATTGGATTATTATTCACGTGCCGTACAAATGACCGAACACTCGAAAATGGAATTAAAATTTTTCCCGAATTATTTTATTTCTCTACAATAGTTTATAGTCTCATACAAAATCAACCACAATTTCAATTTAATCGCAATACTCAATAAAAATCCACCGCCTGCAGAATCAGCAAATGCTAAAAAAAAAAAACTTAGCAATATAGGGCGCCGTTGCTGTTGAAATACACTCATCAGGGTAGGAGAGTGCAGTTGCTCCTCCCCCTGTGATTTCCCAGAACGCCTTGCACCGAAAAAATCACTCAGCCTGGATTTAGATGAAGATATCCCGATGTGACATCCAGATTTGCACCCAGTCATTATGTTCAGTAACCGAGGACTAGGCACGCTCACTGGGCCACTGTGCCAAAATTAAATCAAGCACCCCTCACAAATCGAAAAACCGTGGATAAATTAGGTCATCAAGTGGCTTTCATAACGAGGATTAATTTAGTACCCCTGTTACATTTCTCGTTTTCCACTGTTTGGAAATAATCCTATCCTCACATTTTTTTAGGTAAATTCACGTCAGAGGATATCAAATGAATGAAAATTTTGAGCAAGTTTTTTTTTTGGACCAACCCTTTCTGGAGTTTATGGCGTTCCCCACGCCGCTTCTTTCCGAATTCAAATCGGTGAAGCACTATCTTTTACTTCGTTTTTCTTCCCATCCATTGCTGAGTATTCTCGGTCGTGCATTGGATGACATTTTGATGACACTAAGTTCCAGGTTTGATGATCCTCATTTCTCTCAGACTTCGGCATCGCTTGCCCTGGTTCTTAAACCATTTGGAATCTTTTTGGACACTTCCTACAGGATGTTTTTGACCTACTTTCCAAAACTCTGAAAAATTTATCCTCTTTATTGTATATATCTGCCGTACCATCTTTTCCTTCGTAATCCCGCTGACGTCTCCTCCCTGTTCATCTAAGCCAGGGTGCTCTTTTCTAGTGAGATAAAATACCCATCTATTCCATATATATTTTCTATCTTACAATTTCCTTTATTATTACTCCATGATGTTTCTTGTTATTTAGTTATTTACTTTCCTCGTTTGAGTCGTTTTCCTTGCGATGTGTTCTCATTTTAATTTCCATATAGCGTTTTAGTTTTGCCGGCGTTTTAATATTTGTTATGTTAGAATAATTTCATTATTAATATTAAGATTTAGTTTGATATTAAAATTGTTTTGTTGAATTTATTTCATATTTAATAATGGTTAAATTAGTGTCAACATTCAAGCCAAGGTTTGCATCTATCGTCATATATTCCTTCAATTCAAATAATACATGGGACTTCTTTTAAATTTGACATATTTTGTTATTCGTTCCAACAGATGTTAGCGATCTGATTATCCTGTTGATTTATATGAATATAAAACTTAAGGTTATCCCTTCTACCTTCGGCACTGTTTTGTTTTCTCCCTTCATCCTTCCAAGGTTTGTTGAAATTCAGTTATCCGTGCTATGCTTTAAACTGTTACTGAGAAAGGACCTTTTATGAATCGTAGTGTTAGATCCAAGAGATAAAATTTAAATCATTTACAACTAACGTCAACTTGAGTTTGGACCCTTATGAGCTTGGAGAATGCAGAAAAAAAAGAGAGTAAGAAGAAAGAAAAATTATCGTTAGTATACGCAGCGGAAGATGTTTAGAATCATGTCACTGAAAATCGAAGAAGATAGGTAAAAGCATAGTAGAATGGAAATTTATAGGTGGTTTAAAAATAAAATAGAAAATGTTAGGGAAAAATCGTAAAATGTTTTATATAACTAGTTACTTTAAACGGTAAAAAATTATATCATAAGAACAGTAACCACAGGAAATTCTGGAAGAAAATCAATTTTCATTTATTAGGCCCTTAATTTATGCACAAGTATTCAGGCTACTTAAAAATCAGCACTTGTTTCATAAATACAAAAAACGCTATTGTGAATGCAATTTTTCGTCACAGGATTTAGCTTGAAGCAGTGATCCATATATATTAATTCAATAATCTCAAGTCACTTGAATTGTGGAATATTTTTGTGAAAATCTTCAATTTTATCATAATTTCGGAATAATGCAGCTTTCTTATTGAGTTTTCAAGTCTTAATCTATTTTAGAATTCCAAAAACGTATTCCATGAGTATTCGGGACCCCTGTTAACGAGCTCGGGATAATAGAATTTCCGTTGTTTTCCGAAGGAATTTACTCTGTCCTCGTTTTCCTATGGCTAATCCTTTTTGCTTGCATAATCAAATCACAAGTCGACCACCAGTTGCCGTTTTAATCCTTCGAGGTACATTATTTTTGGCCACTTCCGCTAATATAAGGGTTTGAAAGATTTTATATTTGTTCTTTTTCTTCTCCAGTCTCAGCGGACGTAAGAATTATGCCATAAGGAGAAATATTCTTCCTACCGATAAGTCAGCAATAACATGATTTATGTAAAGTTTTTCAAGACAAATCTATTCTCCACTATCGTAATGAATGTTTTGAGTCAACAGTTATTACCATGAAATTGTGGGGGCGGGCATGAACGGCAGACCTTACTCTCGTTCGTCCGTAATTTGTGAATTTCAACATATTCATAGAATATCTGCTACTTTCAAAAAACATCTCCGTAACTTTCTAAAGTTAATAAAAGTTATTCAAAGTAGTAATCGTAAGCCTTATTTAATACCTTGGATTTTAAAGTCTTTTTTTGCACCATTTGTGTAATACAACGTTTCTACAAAGTAAATAATGTAATACTCATATTCGCGTTTCAGATAACTACAAAAAATCCCCATACCAATCATTGAGATCAGCACAGTCTCGAAAGCAACTCGAAGAAGGTTTATCGAAATCATGTTAAACCCCACACGTGAGTTCTTCAACAACTATGTCTTTCTGCTTCCAGTTCCTCTCCTCATCGGTAGGGACTTTCCCTGCAGTATTACTCGTAATGTTTCATAACTTTTGCTCTTATTAATACTTTTCCGAATGATTAGCGACGGATAGATGATGGTGCTGTAAAAATATATGCAAAAACCACTCGACAAAGTGACTCCAAATTAATGGGAAATTGCACGAAAGGAAAAAAAGTACATCCTTGAAACCTCATCTTGTTGAACTGGAAAAATATCAACCAGGATCAACTATTAGTATAAGGAGTGTCTAATGTCACTGATTCCACATCAGGTTTCTCCGGATTGTGCAGGAAAACATTTAGAAAAGGTGATTCATTTTTTAATATAGCAAGATGCTCTCTTCAAGATAAAATCGCGCAAGGTGAAAAAAGTATTTCCTAAAAGAGAGATCCGATTGGAGCATTTATCTTCTCCTAGATAATTCTGTTCGTCATTGATGTCACCATAAGTTAACAATCTGAGAATTGATTTCTGCCGGCTTCCAATCCTCCTGAGGAACATGTGGCACGGGAATTCAATACCAGTCATACATCCCGTAAAACATTAACTAAGGACAAGTACTGCTCACATGCAAAACATCGGTAACTCAATAATATTAATGCCTAGTGTAATAAACATCGGTAACTCAACGTGCCTAGTGACGTTGCACCTCCTGCCACACGCCATTATGGCGGCTTGCAGAGTATTGCGTAGACGTTGACTTAGTATACGTAATATCTCTAGTCGTACGAAGAAAAAATTACGTTTTAAATCACTCCGTCCCGCATTCTCTCTGAATTTACGCTCGTCATACAATATATCGTAGCTACTTCGCCATTATTTTGTCGAAGAAGATGATGGGTCCCTCTCCATGAATGGCTTTTCGATTCAAATATTCGTCCAGTGTAGGAGAGTGACTCTAAAAATGAAGTGAAACAAGTAAATAAATACCCTTAATTAGTAAGAACGAGGATGGTCCTCCGAATTGGTTTGCCCGCAAGGCATTCGATTAATCGGTCGGTCGCTCGCGCTTTGGCTTAACGTCGGTCACTGACCTTCCGAGATAAAACTCCGAAGTACGTTGTGCGGGCCTCTCTGGAAAATACTCATCACCCCC
>WURS02472341.1:0-12976 GCA_011762765.2 Rhinocypha anisoptera
GGAAATAGCAGTGTTACTTCCTTTACCCCTTGTTTAGAGAAATGGAATGGAGAAATATTTGGCATTAGCGATATGAACTACAGAACTTGGAAAATATTTAACGAAATTGGAAAAGAATTTTTAAATAAGTATTATTTTATGATATATGTAAATAGTATAATCTAAGCTAAATATTATTTGTCCACAGGAGTGTCGTCTAAAATCCATCACTAATATTCTTTTACCCTCAGGAGATATCCAATTATGTATTGTCAACGAATGCCTTATCCTATCAAATTTTCAGCGTAATGAGAAATATCTTAGTTAGCTTAAACAAGGACCTATTGAGAGCCACCGAATAAAAAAATAATAGATGATCTCGAATTCGCTTTTATGGTCAACGCAAAAGAAAGTTTTCATATTTTAGAGTAAAACTCAGGATAAGCATTTACATAAGATGAGGGAAAAATAAATGTGTGGGTAAGGTATGAACGGGCATTGATTTCATGGAAAAATTTATTAAGTCTATAATGATTGAAAGGACTTAGTCCATTCTAATGAAAACTCATGAATGAGGGTAACAAGGACATAAAATATGGTTTTTAATTATTTGAAAATGTGATAATAAATGGCAGTTAAGATGTATGAAAAATCCAACCTGTTCTCTCTTGATGAAAGCGATGCGATCATCCGTCACAACTCTCCTGGTCGTGCAACGAACTAACTAGTGCATTAATTAACCTCATTCTCTGAGGATCTGTGCAAGTGGATATAATTGTGGTGAAGGAGACATGTTGTTTAACCTACTAATTATTTAAAATTTCTGATTGTATCCACCCGTCGCAATTGCCTTTACTTAAATGTGGCACAATTACCGACAGAAGCCCACGTTTGGAAATCTCCACGTTAATTTAGAACCACGAGTAAACAAAACGCATAAAGTCCATAGCTTCAAGATTTATATTTTTAGAAAAAATAAGCTTGAGATGAAATAACTATAAAATTATTGAAAATGATACTATTAAAATAAGCGAGAAATCCGATTTCGCTAAAGGAGCTATCAAGTTCAATGAAATATAGATACATATTTTGATATTGACTTGAACTGTTATTGAAGTTGAAAACTATTATTGTTTCTCGAATATTGATTCATTTTAATATATATATATATATATATATACGCACACACGAAAGAACATAATACGACATTCAACCTATGCTACAAAGTCTGCATTCTTGCCACCCTTCCCCCCACCGAATCAACAATACAATTAAAAACAAAAAAAAATATATATATAAGTATATATACATGTAATTCAAATTCAGATGAACAGCAAACACGAACACACACACTTGAGGTAGACTTGAGCTTGAAAACGGGCTGAGATGCTCGAAATATCGCGTAAATTTTAACTGTGTCGTTCTTTCTCTGTGTTCCTGTCCGTCTCCTGTCTATCTTCGATATATCTTGTGCATCGCCGAAAGGCTGCTTCATTGATTTCACCTATATATATATTCCCCCGGCTCTAAGGAACTGTTGAATCAAACCAGTAGAATCATCAGAAACAGATGGTGTATCAATGAATTTTAAAAGCTCTCGGGAATGGATTATTTAATTATTACAGATTAAGTAAATCAAAAGCTGATAATAATATTAAAAGCGTGCTCAAAAAGTTGAGGCAAGAGTATAGGCACAAATTGCACCTTGCTAAAACTAAAGCTAACACTGATTTCATTCAAAGTTCAAACAATAGTCATCAAGCCCCATGGAAAGTTATAAAAGGAAAACTTGGCCTGCTATAGCATTCACCCCATGAGGAAGCAGGAGATGAACAAGTGTTTTATTCATAATGTTGGCAATATCCTCTTTGAACTCATGGAACAGCATAACAACCCACTTGAGATGCTGCAAAAGTCAAAATAAACAGAGAAAACTTTAGGTGGAAATTTTAATCACCTAGTTAAATTAAGGGTATTGTAGAAAGATTTAAGAAATCGAATACAGTGGACATTTTGTGTGTTATCCTAGCTTAGTAAAAGAAGTGTTGAATTTTATAATAGAACCACTCACCTATCTACTTAAATCTTGTCTATAAAATGGTTAATTCCCCAAATCACAGAAATACACAAGGACTGTCCCTCTATTTAAAAGGGGAGACAGGGACTCCCCCACTAGTTATTGTCCAATATCAATTATTCCTGTATTTGGGAAGATATTATAAACTGTTGTTACACAACAGCTAAGCAAACATTTAGAGAACATTAAGCTACTTCCACCGGCAAAATTTGGCCCATAAATGCCCATAAATCTACAACCCTTGCCCTTGATTATGTAGTTGATGAAATTTTAAAGGTTTTGAAACTAGGGCTTCTCTATCTCCAATTGCATGTGATCTGTTCAGGGCATTTGATTGTGTATCGCATAAGATCCTACTGAAAAAACTAGAATATTATGGCTTAACCAATTCTGAACTGAAATTGTTCAAGTCCTATCTGTCAGAGCGTGAGAATGTGTTGTAATTAATGAGGAAAAGTCTCTTTTTTTACAGAATACACATACTCGTAGTGTCCCCCAAGGTTCTGTGCTTGGGCCTATACTCTTCCTAGTTATGATTAATGATTTGCCTTCCAATATACCTTGTGAATCTCCCCTTTATGCATATGATACTACTTTTAAACAAAGCTGTAAAGATCCAGCTGAAGTCCCTTTCGTGTCCAAATTGGTCTTGGCTCGGTCTTGGTTCATGACCAATACGAGACTTGCACTAAATGTGTGTAAAAATCAGGAGCTCACTTATAGTCTAAACCACAACTTTATAAATCATAACACCCTAGCTACTAGGATTTATCCTGGACAGTAAGTTAACTTGGGTCACTCACTGTTCCCCTGTCTGTAGAAAACATACATCAGCATTATGTATGTTGAGAAAGCTAAAATCTTTAATACCCAAGAATTTCTTACTCTCTACTTACTACGCACTTTTCCACACTGATCTTAGCTATGGTCCTGAAATCTCGGGAAATTCCGCCAACACCAAGGATGTTATTATCTTGCAAAAGAGAGCCATTGAGATGTATCTCAGATGCCCACCCCAGGGATAGTGCTGAACCCATATTTATTTCTTGGAAAGTTATGACCATCTACTCTCTTATTATTTATAAGTTGCTACGTAGTGTCAAGAACAAGCTTAGTGATTTCCCTGTTAGATCAGAAGTGCATAAATATAACACATGGCAAAAAGACGAACTCGATGCTCCAGCCTGCAGTCTCAGCAAGACTTATAATTCATCATCTAGTCTCGCTATAAGACTATTTAACAGACTACCCATCCAAGTGCAATGATATGTGTGTGGCGCTAGATTTAAAAATGTGCTACAGACCTGGCTGCACAAATCTGTCTTTTTATGTTATAAATAAGTACTTTGAATCCAGTGTATTGGAAATTCAAATTTTAATGGCAAACTGTGACATCTTTTATTTATATATAATTCTTACTGATGATGACTATAGTATGCAATGTACCTTTAAGTCAGATATATATATATATATATATTTATATATATGTGTGTGTGTATTAATATGTATATAATTAATATGTATTTATATCGGTCATTCGGCACAAAAGGGTCAATTCTCCCTCTGAATATCTTTACTTTCATATGTTGACTACCTCCTCCAATCCCTAGTGCTATCCCTACCCATCTTCATCAAAGATCCATAGCACTTTCTAAATCACTTATATGTATTACACATCTCCCCCTATCCCCACCTATGGAAGATGATGTAATGAGAGCAATGGCCTCCAGGGAAAAGGGCTTCTTCAGAACTCAAGATATTAAGACTAATGCTTACCCAAACTGATAACTTACCCAAAAATGAATATTTTGTCATTTTTCCCCCACACCATTGCTGCATTCACACTTTCTAGAGTACTTGGAAGACCATAATCAGTCAGAGGACGTGGACTATTTTGGATCAGTCCATCTCCATTTGATATCCAAAATTGATTTCCTGGAATAAAAAACTTTTTGTCAGAACATAATCACTTTTCTGTAAGCATAATGGTTTTAACAGAAATATGTACCATTAGTTCCTGTGATTAATTTAGGCATCAGTCTACTGGATGAAAATCAAATATCCATAATGATATTATGAAACCTAAATCTTATGTAAGTTTAGTGTGTGAGGGTGGCAAAATATGTGGCATATATTATGGCAATAAAACTCTTCCATCTATTCCAATATATTTTAGGTTAGATAGATATTTAATTTTCATTAGCATGATTAATAAATTTCAATGTTATAATAGAAAGTAAAGTATACATTATATTAGGTTAATTCTACTAAATACTTAGTTTTGGAAGTGGATGTAGTTTTTAAAAACTCTAATTACAAGCAGGGAAGAGGACTTCATGGAAATGTGGATCATGTAAGAACAAACCCTCTGAATAGACCTTAATTTAAGGCATCCCTGCCCACTGACCAATGTTGCAGCCACAAAGCATTTTAACCTGAACTTGGAATAATCTTGTAACTATAGACATTTAGCAGGAAATCAGAAAATGGAGTCTGAAACAAAGCATGAATGAAAGAAAAAACACTTACTGTATTGGCAGCAAACACTGAAATATTATTTCACATACATCATTTTGTAAAATTACCTGAAAATATCACAATAGCACTGTCATTCAACCTCTGGTAAGCGGCATCAATCTGTTTCACATATTTTGGAAGATGACTGAATAGTTGTCGAATGGGCACAGGATATCCTTTTTTAATTATGCCTCTATCTTGCATTCGCCATACACACTGAATTTTAGAGGAGAGAAATAATATTTAATTATTTCTGGTGGTAATAGCCATTCTCATACAGCCATGATAGCCAATGACTGCTTCTTGCCCTTTTGTACCTGAGCCCTAGATTGGTATACTGCAGTCCCTTCATATGAGTGTGTGACAATGTTAAGCAAAAGTGACGAAAAAAAAGGAAGGTCATTCATAATGGGGAGATGATGACCCGATATATGGGTTAATCCACCGTGAAAGGGTTAACCATTTTATTGCCAACAGGCCTGATCTTTCATCCCTAGGGTTACGTTCAAAAAGTCCTGTTTCACTCTATCGGCGTGATTATTTTGTTTGATTAATAATTTTTTCTCAAAATGTTTAGGGGTTCAAAAATAAAAATAAAATTTTTCTTACCTTGTAAGTATTTGGAGTGAAAGTAAAATATTTATGTTTTCAAATTGATATTAAATATGTAATATTAAAATATATTGATGTATTAAATGTGTAAATATTGATAAATTTAAATGCAAAAATCAATAAATTCCACAAAAAAGCACAGGCATTTTTTGCATGTGCATATATGCATGTACCAGGTGATAGAGGGGCTGGCACTAAAAGGGTTAAGGTTCACTGAAATTCAGTAAGCAAAGATTTAGATTCAAAACCAATACTATTGTACTGACACAAGCTGACCAGCAAAATCAAGAGATAAAAACATTAAATAAATACTTCAACATTTTCTTAAGAGATACTTTTTCCATAATAAAAACTACCACATTTAGTCTTCGGGCAAAATGGCTACAGGCTGAAAACTTTAGATCCATAGTCTTCTGCCTGAACTTACCTATATCAAATAGATGACTCATTACAAGACATAATTGAATATTATTTGATGTTCAAGTAATTTTTGAGAATTTGTATGCCTGCTGCTCCATGTATGGATATTTTTTTTTGTTTTTGTGCAACTGAATGCAAATTGTTATTAAATTACATGGGGTACAATTTAACAGCAATGAAGAAAAATAGTTGAGTCACTATGGAACATAAAATCTAAAGTAATGTCAAAGAAATTCACGGTCCCAGTATTATACTACATTTGACAAAAAGTAGTCAGTTATGGTATTAAACAAATAATATGATTTTCATGGGTGAATTGTACTAAAAACAGTGTTTTTCAATCAGAGATCAATTTGTTGCTGTTGAAAAATGATATTTGCTCAAACAAACTATTAAAGCAGCTCACTTCTCCACTAAAGAAGAATAATTCATCCCGAAGAATTGAAGCAGCATCAATCCTGGAAGTGCATATATCTTCCACTCGACATGTGGGCAGACTTCCTCTATTCTGAGGTGTCGAGCAGTCGTCACCACCTCCTTGGTGACACGCGGCCTCATCCTCTCCTCCCCCTCCTCCTCCTGACCCTTCTACCCCCTCCTCTGTCCCTTCTTTGTCCACTGCTCCCCTCCCCCCAAGGGTGGTGCCCTCATCTGCATCCTCCGCCTCATCGTCAACATTTCCTCCACCTCTGGTGTCCATTGTTTCATCACTATCGTCAGATGGATGTGGATATACTGGTGATCAAATGGGAAAAATTTAATGTTAGGAAATATTAATCTGTTACCATTAGGGTTTGCAGTCTATGTCCAATTTCAATCATCATCACAGGTTATAAATCTGAGGGTCAGTTTGCAACAGATCAAAGGAACCTTTCACCTTTTCCCACTTCTTCGTACTCTAATGTCTCAAACGTTCTCCATTATTATGTCTCTAATGACCCTTGGCCTATTTCTAGGATTCTTCACTCCCATGATCCTTTCCGATTGGGTTTTCACCAACGTTAAATCTCAATATATTTGACTTATTACATTTCCTTTTATTGTAAGTGAACTCTCAATATAAGGTTCTCATTGGATGACTTTTTGGATTACACATTATTCAATGGTCCTTACCTATTGGTTATCAAACAAAGGAAGGACAACTGCCCTGATCACCATCCCATGTTTGCAGTTCAAAGATTGGTTCGTCTATGGCAGCTTTCCCTTCTATCCTGTATCACTTTGCCTCTGCCCTCTCTTCCTTCACAAACATATTGTTCCTAATTCAAACATTTCTTATTACCTCTTTCTCATATGCCAATCTTAGTCTAATCTCTCTAGGATTCTTTGCTCCTCATTCCAAATTTAAACCCCATCATTCCACTACACGTATGAGTCTCCTGTTTGTTAGTTTTCCCCCCTCCTCCAGCGGGATTAATCCATAGGCCTCTCTTTACTTCATCACTTTGGATTACTTCCTCATTAGTCACCTTATATCTCCATTTCGTGTTTAACATTCTTCTGTTGCAATATCCACTATGACAAAAAAATCTAAAAATTAAAATGCTCAAAGGTGTAATTATGGATTAAATAAATTAGAAACAACTTGATGAATAAAAAATTTACTTAGCACAACCTAGCATTAATAATGCCTGCTCCAATTACATTAGTTGATGATGGTAACTGGGTATGTAACATGAAGAAGAAGATGGTTACCAAGATGGCAAAATTTCAAAGTTCTCCAAGAAATGAAGTTTTTCACCTTTGTCACAAATATTTAAGATTTTAGGAGAAAGATTGGGGGAATGGCCCTGGTCAATAAGATGTTTAGCCAACATACGCTTGTTGTCACTCTTAACAAAAGATTTTTCATGTCAGATATTCTTATAGAAAATTTTCTTCCACCTGGTCGATATAAATTGAGTTACAGCTGGGGTGATACATTTCAGTTGTTTCTCGATCACCTCTTATACTCTCCTTCCTCCCCCCTTCCTTAGTCATCCTCTGTTTAACATTCTCTCTCTGACCCATTCCTCCCCATCACCTCTGTCCTCATTCACCAATCCTCACCCCCCACCCCCACCCCCTCTAATTTTCCTGTGTCTAATACATAGTCAAGCCATTCTTGTACATTTTTCACTTTTGATATTGACCTGGTGAGTTTGAAACTGGTCAACTGATTGAGTGTGTTAATACAATTGTGTGGAATTAACCAAGTGTTTTATTTCAATAATTTAATGTAACTTGCTTTTTCAGTTTTCAAATTCCAATTCATAATTTTATGTGATGCACATTTCATTCTGTAGTGGAAGAGAACTTTGGAGGACAGAATCTTAGGGATAGCACACAGATTACATTTAAGAAAAAGAATAATGAAGAATTGAAGCATGAAAAGGTAAGAGGGAGCCTGTGGGCCACACCAGCCTATGGAGGATTTGTGAAATTCTTTCCCATCTATGGAAAACCATCTTTGATGAATCATTAAATTTGTTGATGCCTTGATGATTAAATTTTTAGAGACAGAAAAATAACAGGTTTGAAGTAACACATGTGAAAATAAAATATAGCCAATGGTCCAAACAATGGTCAGGGTAATCCTATTTAAGATTCTATTGCAGCCAAATACATATTTCTAAATTATGCAAAAAACATGCAGAATCATTTCAATGGTAATGGAGTTGTGTAGAAAAAATGTCAAAAGCATTGGCTGACAGCACCTGATGATAACTTACAATCCTTGTGATTTCACAATCTTTGAGAACGATCATAATTTTTTCATTATATGTAAACATTCTTGTATGTTTATTTAAGAAATGATATGAGGTCATCCCATTAAGAGTTAACATATATTTTCTGTCAATGTAATCTGTGCAATAATTTAATTTTACATTATATTTTTGGTGTACTGCATAACTATATGCTGGAAATGTTTCATTGACATGACTCCAGTGTTACGCAATTGCAAGTCATAACTCTGTCAGTTCATCTATCATAATAATGGAGTTGACATATGACCAGCTAGTTGGTGAATTGAAACTTTGATTTCACTTGAACAGATCATTAGTCGAAGCCTATGTAAAACTAGCAGAGGTTTAACCTGGCAGTGGGTCTGAGAGTCCCATAGGTACTTATTTTCTTCATTTGCTCTAATTGTTAATCCAAGGGTGTTTACTTATATGGATTGTGTTCTACCTCACTATGTGGGGTTTCCCATCTGCCCCATAAATTCTTTACAGAGAATTTCAATGTCACTTGTGATCTGTTTGACATATATGATACTCTTAACTGGGTCTGTGAAACCCAGCCTGTACACAATGCTGAAGGCATTTTTTGTCCATTCCATGCTTTATAAGTACAATTGATAATCAAGCTACAATGTGGTGGATAAAAGGTGGATCTATAAAGTGCATTGTGTGGCATGTTTACGTCAAAACTGTTTTGAATGACATTTTCAGTATTATGTACAATGCATTTTATGCAATTACATTAATGATATTGAATGTTGTTACAATATATCCATCAATTTTATTGCTAATCAAACATTTAGAGTGTAATAAACATCACAGTGCATGAAAATAAACACTAATATTAATTATTTTACAAAATAGAATGTAAAATATTGAATAATTCCCAAGTTGGGTTTTCCAGATCCAGCCTGTCAAAATGGCAAAATACTTTTTCACCCATGTGCTCTTGGATTAAAGTGAAGAGTCTGTTCTTTCCTATAGAACAGACAGAGAACAGTTTATAACATTTTTATAAGGAAGAGAGATCAATTTCAAATTAAAAGTTGTTGTTGACAAACAGATAGTTGACCAGTCATTGTAAACTGAAAGAGGTTCAATCAATAAATTTGCGGGCACAGTTGGAAACATTAGCAATTTCATTGGGTGACACTAGCACATCAGTCAGAAACAAAGTGCATGTGAGTTAATGTGTCCATGGATTGTTTCTGGGGACTTCTCATACTCAAACAATTGGACATTCACGTACATGTGTCCAGGTTCCCCTCATCCCATGTGTGAAGGTTCCCCCAACCGCTGTTGCAATGTGAATTGTGCACTACTCCCCGTCGTCCTCCCATTAGTTGAGATACAGACTGCCCCTGCGACTGTTTCCCAAATTGAAGGGCCACTTTTGTGGGGAGCATTTTTCATCATCAGAAGTCAAACTCTACATGTTAAAAACTGCAACGACTGCCATTGGTGAAATACTAGTATCAAATCAATTAAACTTGTACCACATATAAATTACATGTTTAGTTATGAATATGAAATTAAATTTGTTCAAAAGAAATTGTATGAAAAAAAGTTGGATCATTTTTTGAATTACATTAACAATACATAACCGGTCATTTTATTCACATGGTGTTACAAATTGCTTAATCCTCAAATGGTTACAGTTAGACTAATAACAATAACTCTAATCTCCAAAGACCACACATGACTAGAATGATAGAATAATTTAAAAAAGATGAATCAATGAATTGGCATTAATAATAAGACAACTTTTATGACATAATTAAGACATTAACCCTTTCGTGCCGAAGCCCTAAACTGGTATGCAGTCCCTGCCTGGAACAAAACAAAGCAAAAATGACCAGGACAAAAAGTTGTTTGGTACTTGGAGGGGGTGATTCTGAATGCCTGATATATATCAGGTTGTTCAGAGCTGGAAAGGGATAAGCCCTCATATATGCTGTGAGAAAAGAGTTCCCCTTAATTGTATACCAACGCTCCATTATAAGGAATTATCTTAATCTCTTAAAAAATATGATTGTTGATTTTTGGAATGTAATGTTTGTGGGTAAGAAGTTATATATTTTTGTGCCCTTGACTATTGGCCTTTTAGATAGAAATTTGATCTATTATGACTAGTGACGGTGATGTGACCATTGCTTCTAGTATTTTAGGGATGGAAATCATCATTAATATGAAACACGAAGAATATTTTTTGCAAACACAGGTATCCAATACACATGGTACAGATAATAAATTGAGTGTGATTTCAATAATGGATGGCATGAAATTTATTGGGTGCCCAACATAAGCAATTAATAATTTCTTTTGGATTAGGATTAACTTCTTGGATTAAAGCTCAATAAAACCCCAAAATTCTATTCAATATGAAGCATAGGTATAGAAGAGGGAGTAACACATATAAAATATAGTTTAAAAATTCCTTTAACAACATACTACATATTTGAGAACCTAATTTGGTAGAAATATAGTTTAATTTTGGGCATAAGATGGTTCAAAGTGACATGGTTCAAAAAGTTACCTGTGTTCTGAAATTGAAGCTCTAGGAATGTAGTACAATCTGTTGGTGCAATTAGCTTGCAATTTGAAAACATTGTGTATATGAACTGTGAGTTGGCCTAATTGATCACATGTATCTGGGTTTTTATCAATGTTGATTTTTAATTAGTTGGATATCAACCAAGTCCAAACACTTTCCAATAACGTTTAAAGTTTTTAAAATAGAAGCAAACTTACTGTACAACTGATACAAGCCATATATATCATCCATATCCAAGCGGAAGTTAGGCTGATAACCCTTGTAGTAAGGAAACATGATTGACGATGACACAAATGAATGTGCAAGTCCAAGACTGTGTCCCAGTTCATGGACTGCCACTGTGAAGACATCAACTCCTGCAGAATAAATGAAACAGATCAGGACACAGGAAGATCGCATATATGCATGCAATTTAGAAATTTAATTTTCCAGTAAATACCAATACAATCATGCATTACCAAAAATTATGTACACTTATGGGCGACAAAAAATCATTGTGGAAGAAATTTAGATCACAGATGATGATTAGAAATTATTATTAGAAAGTCTAATGTCATTGTCTATAAACATTTGGTGGAGTGACCTAATTTTTGAATCCTTGACATTATATTCTAATATTAGGAAACTTGAGTTTTTTAGAGACATTAAGAATAAATATGTATAGGTATATATATATATATATGTTCGCGCGTCGGCACTCAGTTAGCTATGCCTAACAGTGAAGGGACGAAAGGCAAGGGAGTCGTAGCACGGGAACAATTTGATTCGCATTTAAAATTGTTACGTTTTAAACGCGATCATTGTTGTGGTACAATTTGCACTGCATTTTCCTTGGCCGAGGAGTTGGATGGGTCTGGATCTGAGTTATTCGTTCATTCCAAGTTGGAAATGTTCCTAGTTCGGTGTTCTCAATTGGAAGCAACTTACTCGAATTTTCTCAATTCTCAAACCCAGATTTTTGACCATTGCCATGACTCTAATCAGGGGGATGTCCTCTCGGTTGACGTGCGTGTGGGCGATGAGGTGGAAGAAAAGTATTTTTTCATTCTTTCAATTTTCCGTCGAGTTTCGAATCTTCCCGCCACGAATGAACGTGCTAGTGTGGATAATGTATCTGCACAGGGCAAGAAGTCTCGTCGTTCTACCATCGAATTATCTCGCTTTTCTGGGGAATTTTGTGACTAGGTGGGATTTCGTGATTTATTTAAATCTGTGGTGTACGACAGAACAGATATTGCCTCTGTGGAGAAGTTCAGCTATTTAAAGGCGGCACTCCAAGGCAAAGCTTTAGCGCTTATTGCTTCTGTCCCATTTGGCGAAGCTCATTATTGTTCTGCGTGGAAGGAGTTGTGTGATCATTATGACAATCCTCGAATCTTGGGATTTAATTACCTCGACAAAATTCTGGGGTTTCCCGTTGTCCCTACTGGGTCTTTGTCTTCTCTCCAGTTAATTGTAAATACGTTTTCTGAAATCCATGCCGCTCTACGTACTCTTAAAATTCCCGATTTGGGAGAATTCATTTTGTTCAGGCTAGCTGCTCGTGCAGTTGACTCGGAAACTCTTGCCCTCTTTGAAGAGACCTTGAATGATGAGCCATTTCCTTCCGTTACTCAACTTTTGAGTTTCGTTAGAAAAAGAATCAAGGTCTTACAAACCTCGCTTGGCCCCGAGTTGAAGGCGGCAGTTTCGGGCAGGGCTTCGCGTACCGCAAGGGTGGTTATGCCGATCTCTGTCGGTCACATTCATTCGAAAAAGGGTAATAATGATCGAGCTAATGACCAATGTCCTCTGTGTGAGTCTCTTCATTCATTAGTTAAATGCCCTAAATACCTGGCTATGAGCGTTGCTAGCAGAGCGGCCTTTGTGCGTTCGAAGAAACTTTGCTATAATTGTCTGAAGTTAGGTCATTGGGCTCCACGGTGTCCACGAAAGGGCATGTGTTGTTCTATTTGTAAGAGGTACCATAATACCACGTTGCATCCTGAACAAATTCCTAGGCTTGCGAACCGCTCTAATATTCCGATATCTTCGACGTCTAGTCGAGCGGACTCATCTCCCGTGCGGCCACAGTCGCAAGCTACGTCAACCGCC
>WURS02472362.1:0-12975 GCA_011762765.2 Rhinocypha anisoptera
GGGGGGGGGGGGGGGGGGGGGGGGGGGGGCGGGGGGGTGGGGGGGGGGGGGGGGGGGGGGGGGGGGGAGGGGGGGGGGGGGGGGGGGGGGGGGCGGAGTTGGTGGAGAGGATGGGAGGAGGAGGAGAGCGGGGTGGCGCGCTTCGTAGTGCCGTGGAGAGAGTGAAGAGGCGCTGGTGGTATCCCCTCCGATCCCCTGGCGGCGGGTGGGGGAGCGTGGGCTCTTTTGTAGTGGCGTGGAGGATGAGGAGAGGAAGGTTCGTGTGATGGTGGTGGAGGTGGCGGAGGCGGTGGTGTAAGAAAGGGGTGGTGGGGGAGCGAGTTGGAGAAAGGTTGGAGGGGTGGGTTGGGTTGGTTTTCGTGGGAGGGCACCGGAGGGGTAGCGGAGTGGAGGAGGAGGGAGGGGAGAGAGAGAGAGAGAGAGGTTACAAAGGCTATCGCGGGCGTGGCGCCCTCGCCGAGCGCGCATTTGACGTCCTGGGCGTTCCGTATTACGATCGACGGCTCGGGAGTGCAGGGCGGGAGTGTGCTTGCTGTGGCCCACGTGCAAGGAGAAGAGAGGGATCCCGTGCGCGCGCGGGTGGGCGCGGGCAGGAAGTTGTTTCCCTGTCGTGCATCAGACTGTGTGCACCCCCCCATCGCATCGCTTGGTTTGGTTCGTCCTCGCTGTTTTCCCTCACGCCGGAGCCGCGTCGGGATCTTATCTTATGTGGAATAAAAGGTTTGTTTTCCTAGAGAGAGAAAGAAAGAGAGAGAGAGATAAGGGAAAGAAAAGCGGGTTCGGGAGAGGGACGGGAAAAAGTGTTTCGGCTGATTACCTCTTCGGGCTGTTCCGTTTCGTACTTTTCGAAACCCTTTTCACTACCCGAGGGGATATTTCGACGGAACGTGAGATAATTCTCGTTGGGTGAGTAAGAACCTGTTGTATTGATGAAGCGGGGTCGGCTTTAGACGGATTGATGTTTCTGCTGAAATCTAAATCTCGCGTTTGCATTGTTCTTCGTCCTCAGGTCACGTGCTTTCCTCTGAGGAAAGTCACACCCGTGTTCGTTTCTTTGTCATAGGGAACACACGACAGTTTTTTTCATTTTCCTGGAATGCATTGTATATAATATTATGTTGCTCAAATTCCTCTAAGTCATTTTATTTTTGTCTGATTCGAGTGTGATTTCTTCCATGATATTGCATTAATCTGTCCTTGTAGTTCAAAAATACTTTTACTCGAATAAGAGGATGATTTGCGCAAGAATATTTTATGTCTCACAAGTTAGATGAATTCATAAAATTCAAAATATTAAGCACGGATTCAAGGCAACGCAATAAAGTAATTCGCTACGTGCGATATTTTTAAGGTTTATTTAGGGAATGCAAAAGAATCACGCAATTTCGTTTTTCTTCAAACTCTCTATGCAACAAAATACCGATCGTTTATATTGTGTTTTACAGATTTCCAAAATGTAATTTGGAATGAAATTTAATATTATTAATGACGTCATACCCTGCAACTAAATTGCGAGTTTATTTGGTACGGACGACGAAAATAATACATTGTTAATAGTTTCATTTTCCATTAATCGGGGTTGTAACATTAAAAATTAACATTAACAACTAAAGAACATTAAAAATTAAAGAAATCCATTGATAAATAAGAAATACAGTATAGGCAGGCCAAGAGAAAAAATATGACAATTTAGTTAAATTAATGACTTCTCAACGAGATAAAACTTATTTAGTTGCTTACTCGTATAAAATTAGCTTACAGCATTTGAATAATCACTGTTTCTGGATAAGTTCTTGGAAAATTATTCATCTCTGTCAAATAATTTCTAGCAATTCAGAAACTGTAGGACCAACTTCATCAAGAAATCTGCTTGTTTTGTTTTGCGTTGTTTTCGCGTTTCTTGAGCTCCAGCTCTCAATTCCCGCAAAGTGGAAGAAGTAAGATAAACTGGGAAATATAAATGATCAGCGATGCTAATATGAAATACTGCTCGTGAAGTGTAAAACACCGCAGGGGGTATGACAATGACAAACAGATACATTTTGTGAATCACCGCCAATATCGGAAGACTCAATTTCCCATCCGAGGCTTCATGCCATTCAAAATTTTATTATGACACTCGCCTTATTGCCATTTGAAGGAATGCGTTACCTGTCCTCATATTCGAAAGATACTCCGAGGCTGCCCTCCCTTGTTAAACGTAAACGGCCTGTTTGTGAAATTCCAGGGATGGTGGAGTAGAAGGGAGACTGGTCATGGAATTTTAGGTATGCCGACGATAGACCTATGACTCTCACGTCCTGAGTTAGCCATTCAGAAGTGAGATTGTAGAGGAAATCTCACAGTATCCTCTCGCTGAATGTAAATGTTCGAAATATTAAGATCTCTCGAAGGGATACCGTAGTTATATTAATGTGGTTTTCCGTTATTTTATTGAATAGTTCATTGATATTTAATGGAATGAATTACAATCTTATTTTGGAATCATTAGTATTTATATTTGTAAAATAAAAGCAACATAATAAAATCATTTGCTCTTATAGCAATCTATTGATGTTTATTTAATGCTTTTCTCCAGATTTTTTTTCAATGCTTTTTTATGGAGTTTTAACTCATCTCTTCTGCATAATATTTAAGCTTATGAAAATGGGAGTCATTATATCTTACTGTGATTCGAATCCGCACATCTAGTCATGTCTGTTAATTAATAAAACTGAATCAAATGTGGTGAAAAATTCTAATTGTAGTCCAACTTTCGCCGCCATGAACGAAAATAGTTTTATTGTTAGTGTGAATTACTATTAATTTGCAAAGACTTTATATTTCAGTACATTATTAAATAATTCTATATTATGTGGAGATAATAAGCTTTCATAAAGTTTTTTCCTCAGCTCCAAATGAAAAAGCGTCTAGTTTTACATGATGTTTGCTTATTCCGGGTTCAGACATTAATAAAAAACTAACTTGTTGATAGATCTGAATGTCACCCATCCGCAAAACTAAAATGCAAGTGTTAATTAAGGTAAACATCCACTCGTCTTTGATTTATCGCTTACCAAAGAACAAAATTATATAGACCTTTTCTAAATGGCATCATAAAAATCCTTCAGCTTACAGATAAGTTCATGTTCTTTCAAAGCACAGTAATTTTTCTCTGCTACCTGCAAGTTGAGTGGTTGGCAAAAGTTCAAAGCATTGAACTAATGAATCAAGTGCTGACATAATTCAACACAACCTTCGTATTAAAGTTATAACAAAAGACTGGAGTAAACATGGGCATCACTTTCAAAAAAGCTTCATCTCCGACTCTGCATTATTCCTTCCATGTGTATTTACCCTGTCTATGTGAGTAGCTACAGTTTTGCATGGCTGGAAGAGGTGAGGACTCCCATTAAAAATTGACGAAAATAAGACTGAAACACTAACTGACTAATTTTCCTCACTTCACGCTTTAGCAAAGTTCGGCAAAAACATAAGCTTTATTGCGTCAAGGTAGTCCATAACATGCCTAATTCATAGTCCGGTTTTCGGGTGACTGAAACTAAGTCTTTTACTCGTGAATTGGAATTTACGAGGGGATGTTGAAATTAAAGTCATCAAATTGATAGATAAATAATAAGAAAGTATAATCTAACAAAGAAAGTTAATCTAACAAAGCATATAATATGATACACATTAATGCATTGTAGCATAAATAAGATAACATTCAATGCAGTATTCTCCCTTAAAATGTAAATCGAGTCTCATTTTTTTGCAGGTTTTTCCATTTTCTCTCAGGGCTGCATTAAGGGACAATATTTTGTACTTCCTAATTAATATTGTGTAAATGGCATGGGTTTGAAAAATAAACCAACGTATTCATTGTCGCTGAATTAGAATAAAACTGAGCCACCGGCGCTCGTAGAGGAATACCTGTACTTGATATTTAGCTCATTAATGAACGGTGAAATAAATATAACATGCAGTTAGTTACTCTTCAACCATCACTCACACGTTTATAATTATGTTTATATGCCACCTCTGGCTCACTCAAAAGCGTTTCAATAATGGTAGCAGATCAAATAAAATATGTACTTTTCTCTACAATCGCCTTAATTTGTGGTAGTAATTATTACCATTAACTTGGAAAGATTAAACAGAGACTAGACTTTACAAAACCTACCAGTGAATGTTACAATGATGACTAGTTTGATTTATGCATTTTCACTGTAATACTTATGACTAATCGAAGTCTTGAAGTAAAACAGACTGATTTCTTGCTGAGAAATCTTAGCTAATTAAATGAAAAAATCATTTGACTATTGCTCACTTCATATGAAAAATTCGCTGTAATTGCTTAGGATATTGTGGCTTCTTCCACAACCTAACATCATGAGAATTATTTAAATTCCTGAACCTTGTCACGACGATTAAATTCATGTTTGTGCATAACAATGAAAATTCTACGAGAGCAATGCGTCTACACTAGGACATATCTGAATTATGTACCCTGTAAAACTGTTTTGTTAACAAATGTCTTATACTGCTACGTATAAGATTTACAGGTGTTATTATTGGAGGCTGTGAGAATGTGTTACTATAATTAGAAAAAGATAACATTTCGATCACAAAAATAAACTCACAGTATATCTATATAGTTTGATCATGGAAAACAACTCACAAAGCAATCCTAGGTCAAAATTTGTTTCTAAGAGTTAGTATGTTTCATAATTATTAATTTAAATTTATAGTTTTTCTCCTTTTCTACTTCATTTAATGCCGGTTTTCTAGTTTCTGGAATGTTAGATGTGGAAGCCATAGATATATGTAAATAAGCCATTGGTCATAAAAGTGAGCCGGTGCTGTCCCTTGAAAAATCTGTTATTAAATGTTCAATTCATTATTAAAAATAGACGGTATTATTAAAGTAACTTACTTAATGTTTATATTCTATTTTAACAATTGTCTTGGAATTCTTTATGAACTATCCTCTGATCCTGAAATTTTGTCCGCTATTCTAGACGACCTGACGACAAAAACTTTTACGTATTCTCGACGCAACTTAAGTGAAAACATTTTTTCCCAAGCTGTACATTTAGCTTTTATCCATCAGCCACAGGTTGCATATAGGCACTTAGTATTAGCTTACGTAAGAGAATTTATGGTAGGTTTAAAACAATCGTTTAATTAATCAAAAGAAAAAATATAGCACGTTTCCAGAAAAAAACTTTAACGTTTGATTCTCGTTTCCATTACCATGAGCCATCATCAGGTGCAAGACAAGAAACAATCGTATAATTTATTTTTATATTTAGTTATTTTTCTTCAGAATTCCGTATATTTACGTAAACCATTAAGTAATGATACAACCACTTAAAGCTTACTTGTTGCCATTTTGTATTTGAGTGGAATTTTCGCGTGTCAAGATACCATCTGAGGGATTAGGACGAAAGCCATTGAATTATTCCAAGGATGAGACAAGACTGAATTTAACGATTTTATTCACGGACATTGAGTTTAATATTGAGACGGAAGCACAATTAGGATAAAAAATAGGTTATAAAAGGAACTTTTCCCTCGAAAAACGAGGAACGAACCCTCCTTTACTTAATGTCCCTAAATTTCTTTAGGAATTCAGATGAATACTGACAAAAATCTGCTGATGAAAAATTAAACTAAGCAATAACAGTTATTTCACTTTACAGCGGTTGTTACATTTATTGAGTATTTATTTGCTGGCGAATCACATATTTTTGTTTAGAAAAGCAATGTGAATTAACAAATATTTCTTGTATTTAATTCTACTATTGTTTGTGAAAATAAAGTACCGTTGATTCGGCTCATTTTCGCGATATATTCGTGTGGGTTAATATGTGAAAATATATCACTTGTACTCACTCTATATTTCTAATTCAAATTCCAGTTCCGTATTTACACCATCACAATGCAAACTGAAGTTTGTGATGTTATGGTTATTCAGAAATACCAGTTTCAAGTTTATTTTTCCACAGCTTTGGTTGATTTGAAATAGATTTGAAAGTTGACTGAATTTCCCTATATTAAAAGCATTTTTTAAATTTTTTATTGCAATAAAGTGGCGAGTTCCCCAACAATTTTTTCTCCTTCATCAAATAACGAGCGAAATAAAAATTTAAATATTTACGTTTTAACGTGTAAAATAGGGATTTTCAGTAATATAAAAGTGCAATTTGTATCTCGAGCTAAAAATTATTGATACATAGATTTTTTTATTTTTGGTCAATTTTTTTGGTTCACCTTGGTGCCGTGCCACCCGTGATTGTGACGATTGTAATCACAAAGGTATTCACATTCAGTGATCTTCTGAGCGTATACCCTTTTTTCCTGTGTGATCTACAGCGAACTGCTGCTGAACTGCTGATAAATACATAAAGCATATAAATACAACAAATTAATGGCATATTTATTAACATTGCTGATGATTCTGATATTAAAGATAGGGCCGGAACCCCAACCGCGACCACGATAGTGTACCTAATCCCAGAGGTGCGTCGCGGCGTAGAACACATGACATTCGACAAGCTGTCGAATGTTGGCTGGGATGCAAAAGACGGCACAGTTTTTTCTTAGTTTTAATTTGAATGGAATAAACAGTGAACAACCTTTGTAAACTTTGCTTAAAATGTATTATACGACCATGGTTTCGACGCTTATTATCATCACGGTCGTATAATAAATTTTAAGTGTAATTTACAAATTTGTTCATTCTTTATCCCATCATGGAAAAATTTTACAAAGTGAGTCTTGCCTAATTTTATGTTTATTTTGGGAATTTAAATGTCTAATTTTAAAATTTATTTTTACACGCATATAAAGAAACGGTGAGCAAGCGCATGATGAGAATGCGATACATAGAATGTCGATGCTAGGAAGCGTGTAAATAAGTGATTAATCATCAAAATTCAATGCCAGAAGGAATAAAATATTAGTCGAAATGTGAGTCGGTATTTAATAATTGTTTTTTCCCTATTTGAATAGAAAATGACTTTCTTAATTTTTCAATGCAATTATTATATAAAATGAGTCGTTTATGGAGAAATTATAGAGAATAAGCGAAGTGATAGTAACTAAAATTGGAATAAATTACAGGCTTCAAATAAAAATAGAAATGGTTCTTGTGGTTTGTCTTCCTGAGGTCCCCTATAATATTCCGTCTAACGGTGTATCCCTTCCATGTAAATTATGCATCAAATCCGTTTCAAAAAGCTGCCACAGTTATTTCTTGCCTCTCCTTGCTTCAAACTCAAGTGTTTATTTCACTTTTATAGTCTTACCTGTTTCATAAGGAAAGAAAATCTAAGTTACGACGTACGTAAATGTGAGTATGAGCCATATGTCTAAATAAATCAAGTTTCAATAACGTGTTATTAAAATGATAATAGCTCTAAAAATAAAGTTAACTATTAAAAACTATTGGAACAATTTTGTCTTCAATACAAAATTTGATGTTACAGCAGTAAAAGTATTTCACGCAACCATGGTAGACAAATAGAATTTATTTACGATTTTCACAGCCTATTTAATAGATTTTCTGAACAGAATGCATAACCTCTGTTTTGTTTTTCAAACCGGAGAAGACGTACATTATTTTGTGCAGGAGTAAGCCGAGCTGAAAAGAAAAAAATCAGAGTTAGCATATGTAGCAATATTTCTAACTTAAGAGAGATTTAGTTTTTAGCATTTTAAAAGAAACTTTGCATGTAAAATGCATTGTTGCAAAATTGCAGTGAAAATAAAAAGTTTCATGCTCTGCTATTAAAAATAAGATAAAGTTGGAAAGGTGTCCTTTCTTTTTAAACAGCCTTAGTTATTTTCAGATCCTAAATCTAAATTGAATATTTAATTTTCAAACCTGTATGGGTTTTTTATGCTTTAATTAATAAAAGCTCAAGATAGGATAGGATAGAGTCAATTATTTATTAACAATTGATTGCGTACAAGCATCTATCATGCCCCAGTCTTAGTGATATGAAGTTGACTCGTAAGATGGTCCCAAAAAGATGATCGGTGGATACTTGACTAATTTCGTCCAGTTAACTAAGGATTGATATTATTAATTTTAGAAATTAATTATTATAAAGAGCCACTGAAATAAAAATAGCTATTGATGTAGTGATTACTATACTTAAAAATTTAGATAGCTTTATGTGACGACGTTAGTGAGAGTTGGAGAACTATTGCGTTATTTATAGTTTAAACGTGCAATCACATTAGGTTTTTCCACTATTAGACTTCGTGTTTCCATTAGCAGGTCATTATTGACTAAAAATATACCCCTAACGGAAAACCACAAACATTCAAAAGTGCTATTCTTATATGTTTAGACACAACCACTCTTATCTAGTATATTAATTTTTTCCAATTAATATTGTTAACTACAGAATTCAGTAATATGATCGGTAAAATCTTGAATGTCTTAATTTTTTAAGTTATTTTTTTTTATTTGTAAGATCACTCATATTATTGATGTTGTATTTTTATTTTTAAAATTTCTTTACCTTGAAATTATGGAATGACTCAAAAATTGTATATTAATTTCAATGTAATGTTCCTGTTTAATATTTTTTGCTAACTTATAACTAAACTCCAAAAAAGTGATAACATATGAACTTTGGTATTGGAGATGATGAGTTCCTTATTCAAATTATTTGGTCTTAGGAACTTCTTCCTCCATTCTTGTTTTTAATCCTTTCTTGACATTTTCATTATTATTGACGAGAAGAGTTAGTGACGTTTGACAAAATTTTCATATTCCGTTTACTTTTAATTTCCCCTTTAAACTAATTACCATTTTATTAAAAAAAATGATACTTGTCTAAAAGAAGATTGAAAAAGGAAAAAAGTTTTCGTTCCCTTAGCCTTAAATTATTATTTAGGTCATGAGCAGTTTTCTATTTTTAATCCTTATTAATTTAACTGTCGAGTCTTTTCATTGGTTTTCTATCATTTTTCCCTACCGTAATATTTTTCAATTGTTCTTAATTTTCAATCTATTTTTTCCTGTTATTTTTTCTGGTAAATTCTCCTATTTTCTTATATTTCCTCATCTGTTTAATTGCTCCGTCCTCATTTTCACCATATTTTTTTCATAATTTGTCTCCAACATATTTTGAAACCCATGTTTTTCGCCAGTTTTTGTCCACGTTTTTGGTGGATATAATTTCAACTATTATTAATTTTTTTTCTAATCCAATTTTGCTTCTATTTTGTTTAACTCTCAGCAGCAGTGCATGACCTATCCGTTTCGATCACTTCGCTCAAAGTCAGTTGTGTCAGTCACTCTCATCCCGGGTATCTCTCCGTAAAAATAGCAGGTATTTTTCCTGTGGCAAAAATTACCTCTCTCTCTCTCTTGTATATATACCGTACAATAATCAGGTATGCATGGATGTATTTGTAGAAACATTTATTTTAGCACATAACTCCTTTCAATTTATATTTAGCCTCCCTATTTCACTGAGCTATTTTGCCGTTTTTTTGTTCTGAAATCTAATCAGCAGTCGGCAGTTCCCCACGCGTTGTCTTGGTTTAAATTGTTCATTTCGAAAGCTCAATCGCACGCCTCGTGAGTGATGGCGTGATCACGAGCAGTAAATACCCCCGAAAAACTCTTTGCCGATCGATTTTCAGTCTTGTTTCCTCTACCTGCCGAAGATCGCTACTAGGAGAAAGATGCGCGTTACACTCCGTGAAGGCTTTGATGTCTTCAGATGGGCTTCTGCAGAAATTAAAAATATATCGTGTCGCTTTCCGTTGAATTTCCTAGTCTCGATAGGGATTGAATCGGTCTTATGAATTCGTAAATTGATTGCATTTTGACTCCCCTTCGTGTGTCAGAATTGAAGTGGCGAATTGAAGAACGCGGCATGAAGTGGCGACGAATGGAGTAATTTTATCCGCAGCTGAATCGATAGGTGTTCCTTTGTTCCTTCATTCCCTACTGCCAGGTCAACGCTGCCGTTAAGAAGACTTTGTGTATACATATAATAGTGTCGGGCGTAATATGGTGGAATTGGGGCAAATAATTGGTATTTTTCCACTGGTAATAACATGTGGAAAAATGACATCTCTTTGTCGATTAATATGTATATCTATCTATGCGATTTGTGTATATTATATGCATATATATAACATACAAATAATATAAAATAAGGAAAGGGATAGGAACTCATTATTCTTATTTCCTATTATTTTTATATTGTATTATCGCCACATGGTGGTTGTTTCTGTATGAATATTATTAGTTGCGAATAGACCCTGCCGGATCACGCAAAGCAACTGATCTCATCACAAAACCTCATCTTCCAAACCTCTCTCATTCTCTCTCCGTGGACTCTCTTTCCGTCTTACGTCCACTTTGTCCACTTTGTTGACTACCGTCCACTTTATATATATATATATATATATATATATGTACTAGTCGTTAGAATTTGTAGCTCGGCCCACGCATCAAAGGATAGACTGAGAGTTCAAGGGTGTAATGAAAAAACGGTATCTCAATCTCCTTCGATCGTTCCCACCATGGCCCTTTTCTTTTCGACGCCCATCAATATTAAATTATGCAAATGGCGAGATTCAATGTGCATACATCACATATATTTTGTTGAGGGAAGGACCGAACGTTTCACCAGATTCCACTTCTGTAGTAAAATATCGAGGAAGAATGCATTCTCCCTTTGGGAAAAAAAGTCTTGGGAAATCGATTGATTGAATTCTGCTTACATTTCCTGCGAAACTAAAGGGGACGCGATAAAGTATTTGAACATTGTCACAAGGCGACGGAATCGATGTGTAATTTTTATGGGATTTTTCCATATTTTGTTTAAAAGCAAGGAAGTTGTTTACACTTTTCCATTAAACAATGAAAACGTTTTAATGTATCTACTTAGTATTCACAAAAATTAAATTTTTAGTTTTCTTACATTTATTAGATTACCATAAAGTTATTGGAGATTTAGGGTAATCTATAGTGGAGGAGGGGAGAATGATCGTGGGGTAGCCATAATTTTGAGCGACAAATTAGGAAGGGGGTAGTTAACATTGGACAGGTTAGTGTTAGAGAACTCACGGTAGAAGTAAAAGGTTATCAAACTAACTTAGTTCTAATTTAGATATATATGCTCACTGGATGCCGTCAAGAGGAAAAAAGTAGACGAGATGTTTGATCAGCTGGAAGAAATAATAGAGAAAATACCCGGCGGAAAACAATTGGTAGTGAGGGGGGATTGGAATGCTGTCGTGGGGGAAGGAAGGAGCGGAAGAGAAGTAGGTGAACATGGTTATGGGATAAGATATGACCGCGGGGCTAAACTAGTTGCGTTTTGTAGAAGGAAGAGTTTGGTAATAACAAACACATTGTATAAACACCACAGGTGACGCAAGTATATTTAGAAGACGCCGGGTCACACAGGGAGACATCAGATAGAACATCTTGGTTAGGCAGAGATTTAGGAATAGTGTTTACTACAGCAGAAGTTATCCAGGAGCTTATGCGAACTAAGACGAAAATTTGATTATTCTAAAGTATGTAAAATTCAAGAGGAGTAAACGCGACCTTTGGGTTAGCTGGCGATCGGTCTACCCCCAGGGCAACCGGGTTGCCAAAATTTCGTTAGGTCGATTGGAATTAATTCCAATAGTAAAGAAAAAGAAATCAGCTGAATGTTAGTACTATAGGGCAATTAGTTTGATCTCTAATGCAGCGAAGATAGTTCTAAGATTAATCAGTAAAAGACTGTAGAGAAGGGGAGAAGAATACTTAGGTGGAGATCAGTTTAGTTTAAGAAGAGGCAGAGAGACTCGTGATGCGATGGCTGTATATATCGAACGGAATATAAAACATAATCAGAAGCTTTTGCCTGTTTTGTAGACTTTGAGAAAATATTCGATAAAATAGAGTAGCCAAAACTAATGGAAGTGTTGCAAAAATAGAGGTGGATTGGAGGGATAGGCGTCTCATCGGAATCCTTTATATGGCCCAGGGCGCTCAAGTAAGGGTGGGAGACGGGGAGTCTGGATGGGAGCAGTTAGGTAGGGTAGTAAGGCAAAGGTGTCCGCTGTCCCCTGCTCTTTTTAATCGGTACTCGGAGGAGATGGTAAAAGAGGCATGAGAGACGGTTGAGACGGGAATAAAAGTTGGTGAGGAACTCAGTCTGATTCACCGACGACCAAGCCATAGTTGACAATTCAACTAAGGGACTGCAGTCCTTGTTGAGTGCTCTAAAGGGCCAGTGTCAGAAGTCTTGGATAAAAATTAATAGTAAGAAAAGGAAAGTAATGAGATTTTATAGAAGTAAGCAGGCTAGGCTAAATATCATGCAAGAGGGGAATAAATTAGAACAGGTAGAAAAGTTTACTTATTTCGGAAGCTTCATCGAGGACAATAGACGTATTGGCATGAATATTAGACGAAGAATTGCACTAGTAAAAGAGGCCTTTGCGCAAAGGAAAGAGAGGGACTGTAAATAAAGATTTGAAGAAAAGATTAGTGAAAACCCTCGTATGGAGTATTATATGATTCCAAAATCTGGTCCATGAGGAAGGATGATGGACATGGATTGGAGGCTTTTGAGATGTTGGTTTGGCGACGGATGGAGAAGGTCAAGTGGACAGAGAGAAAACGAATGAAGAAGTTTTGAGAATGGTAGGGAGGGAGAAGTTTGCTTGCTCCAAAGAAAAGTAAAAAAAGACGGGAAAGGTGGATGGAAGGGGCACTCAGAGGCGATGGGTTGTTGACGGTTGTAATAGAGGGTTGCATGCCTCTCTCTGGGTTGCGCAATTGGACGATTCGTGTCCTTTCGCTCGACCGCCGCCCCCCCTTTGCTCCCTAACTCTCCCACCTCCTCTATTGTGTTTTCCCTTCGCCCTCATTCCCGGCATCTCGCTTCCGTTTGGCGTCATATCTGTCTCCCCCCTCTCTCCCTCCAGCATCGTGATGAGCTTCTGTGTGGGGGGAGG
>WURS02472372.1:0-12975 GCA_011762765.2 Rhinocypha anisoptera
GGCAGTTTTCGAGTCGCAATTCGACGAAGGACGAAGAAAACCGAAGAGCCGAGGCGCACAAGTGAGAGAGAGAGAGAGAGAGAGAGAGGGAGAGGAGGGTCTCTTGGAAGACTTCATGCACCTTAGCTGAGTTAATAATTTAAAAAATATTCCTGACTCTTTATTAAATTACTTTATTGCTCTCAGTATGCATAGGCAGGAATTTCACTCATTGATTACACTAACATTTCGATTTAAATGGTGGTCGACGAACATTTGGAGGTAATTGTTAATCTCTTCAATGTATCATTATGCGAATGTGCGTATGAAATAAAAGTGTAGTCTTGTGTTAAATAGCAATATGTAATTTCTCTATCAAATGTTTTTGCCAATTTTATTTCGTTTACATTTATATTTTTAAATTTGCATTATTGTATTTGAACTTCAATATTTTTAAAATGAAATTTTTCTCCTTGTTTTTGACAAAACATTAGGGGAAATAAAGAATCGATGATTCTTATTGTATCTCTCCAATGAAATGATCAAAACGTCTAATGAATCCCTAGTCTTAAAGGATACTAGCATTAATATCGATTAATTACGTTCGAGTCTAAAATTGGAATCGATTCTTAATCCCATGTTGCGCTGAAATGTGTCTACCGCGTAACCAATTGGTCGAGGAAACTCCTGACCTGTTACATGTGAATTATTTAACAGGAGTTTCTCTCGCACCCCTCGGAACACGTTTTACCTCTTACCCCCAAAAATCCTTCGATCCTTTCCTCTTCGTGGAGCGCGCACCGTTAATGAATTGTGATGCTATGCACCCGTCTGTATCCTTATCGTAACTGGAATTTGGGTCATAAGCCTTGTTCAACTCCTAGATGAACAGTAATCAATTTGAGAAAGTTGTCAAGACTTGTGTTCGTGTTTCCGTGATGCCATTATGTGCGTGGTTCTCTGAATAAATTGCAATAAAAACTTCCAAGTAAGAATGCGTCTATCATCGCTGAAGCATATTCTCGATTTGACTTACTCACCCGTTTCTTTCATGGTTAAGGATTCCGTTTTATATGTTCCATGCTGTGTCTTATTTGTCTGTCTTATTTTTCTTTTAAAGAGCCTTTCCCACGTTTAAAGATTTAATAAGGCGTTATTCTTTGAGGAGTCTCTTTCACTTGAGGAGTATTCTTTTTCTTTCTTTGTAAGGGAAGAACAAAGTCTAGTTCACAGAAACCAGGGCAATGGGAACACTTATGCATTCTTCTATCTTCTCACTGACTATTATGCCGCTGCAGCCTACTAATCACCGCCTTCGTCTATCTGAGCGCAAGAAAAGCACTTCTCTAGTGTGTTTGCTGCAACCAAAATTCTGGTGCACGAATTTTAGGATGCTTACACATTTTGTGACTCCATTCTCCTTTGGCTTGGAAATACAGAAACTGCGACCCAACGGCAATGTGATATGGATTTTCATACAAGTACCCGAAGTTGAAGGAAGAGGGTACTGGAGGAGAGCAAGCCCCTTAATTAATTACAATAAGAGATTTATTATGAGCAATAATTTTAGTGATAGAACGTTTTATAATATTTAAATAATAAAGTAAATTTTTACGAATTAGATATTGTGCTTTATGTCAGAAAAAGGGTATTGGCCTCGATTTTCAGACTGTTTTCTGATAGTGATGATTGAACTACATATACGATGTCTATAATCATAATGTGCTAATCTATTTTTCTATTTTCCTTCCATGCTGGTCATTTTTATGGCTAAAAGGATTGCGATGTAAGTATAAGAGCTCATTGATTCCATATATGTCTCTCTCTGTGCTGCGTATGCTCATTTATAATGGCTTATTTTAAGTTCATGACTAATTATATTGGCTTTAGAACTCAAGAAAGCTTATACATGTTCACCAACTTCAGGTATAAAGAGAAAAATTGTTTTCCTATCTTTTCCTATTCTCTCAAGATTTTTCCTAAAATCACTTTAAAGTTTCATAATTCTATTATTTTTTTCCCAATTTAACCTCATGAATAAAATGTTGCACACATGAGTACTAACGTGCACGTTTTAGTCAAGGCAATGATAGTTTCAAAAATGAGAAAATGTGGTAGAGAATTCAAGACTTCATATTTCCTGATCGAATTTTTTCTCTGCAAAATAAATTTTCTTTGAATTCTTCCGTATGCAGTCTATCGTCTATAACCCTGCATTATTGCATACCTTTCAGCCTCATAATATAATTTTCATAAATTCTCAGATGATTACGGCTGTATCAAAGTCATTATTTTTGCGTCAGAGTTTCAACCTGCACATTTTTCTCAACTGTCATATCCATTTTGAAGCTGTTATTTATTCGTTTTTTTTTTGTTGCTCAAACTATTTTCATGGAAACGTATATCCACTGAAGTTGGAGCCAATTTCAACTAGTGCCGATTTAAAAGTTTAAAATGTGTTGCAAGGATGGCCTATTTCATATCCGAGTCGGTTGAAAATATGGGTGCACTTTTGGCTGGCATTATGACTTCCACCTTGTATATTCCATAATATCCCATATACCCGTGCAACGTGGATGTCGGATCTAGGGTCGTCAAAATTCCACAGTCCTCGTTCATTTATATGCTGGTAAAGGAGTAAATAACTTCAAGGTTTATTTCCTGAGGAATTTCGAAACTTTTCTAACTTTTGAGCCACGATTCATAAAGGTTTATGTTTGCTCACCCACTTTTGGAGGCGGTGGCCAAGGAATATTTATTATCCCTACAAAAGAAAGGAAAACACGTAATCCTTTGCAGTACATAACTATTCCGTATGAATTTTTGGTTTCGTACGATATTTCTGGGCAGCAATGACGTCGTTTTCCGTCTGTTAAAGAAACGATCTCCGCGTGAAAATCTATTTTGTTCCAATTAGACATTGTTTTCTGTTTATAAGCAGGCTCTTCACGAAAAATAAAAGATATGAGTTTCAGGTAACGTCTTGTGGTCACTCTTCTACAGTCGCACTCGTGGACACTCTTCTACAATTTTAGTCGCAGGTGAAGCGATTTGAATAACCATTTCCTTAGTAATAATAAGATAAGTGAATTTTGATGTACTGCTTTAAAAGTATTTTGAAATATTTGCCTTTGAAAATAAATAACGGCTACTGGAAAATTAAAAGGGCGTTTTAACATGAACGTATTCACATTTCTTTATAAGAAAATGATTTTAGGTACCTAGTAAAATCTTCATGGGTTTTCCACCAGGTTTGGCTTTCGGCAGCCGAAATTCTAACCCGGTGAAAAACCAGCGAAGATTTTACTAGAATCGTGCGCCGGAAAAACACGAAATCTTACATATATTTTAGGTATGTTACAAGATTTAAGTAACATCTTTAGCCACAGTAGTCATCTCCAAAACAAAAAACTTACATGAGAAAAACATTTATGACAAGAAGAAGCCTAATCAACTAGTAAAATCGGTTGCATCTTTTAAAAATAAATTTGTGGAATAGTGCAAATTTTTAATCATTTTCTATAGGATAATACTTTTCATTCAATTCTTTCTTGATTTAATCCTTCTATTATCTCGAATTTCTCTAATCTTCATTTATTTCCAGCTCTTTCTGCTATGGCGTCGATTCGGTTACGTATAAATTAAGTATACGTTATTCTCTTGTTAGTACTCGTCCATTTCATGTTCGTTTGATTGTTTCCCAACTAATCGAAAGGTTGGTTGTTTACAGTATGTAAGTTCTCCGCTGCTTCCTGTAATTAAAAAATGCAGCTTTATTTTCTTCGAATTACTAAATTCAATCACTGAAATCCATATGATTGATGTCAGACACGGTGTGGTCTCTTCGTTAATACTGCAATAACTATTTAGATATGATGAGAACTCTTCAGGATTCCCGAAAAAAATCTTAAGAGAGTTATTATGCATTGCACATTCACGATTTAATTTATCTGTCATATTCGTAATCCGGTTGAAAATTTACGTAATCCTCAATAAATAATAGCTTCCCCTGAATTCTCGAAATGTCAATTTGTTTACTAAAATGCATTTTACCGCATTGCGCAAAATAATTATGCCAAATCTAATCATTCCATTGGAAGAATTTTAATTCTCTTCGTGCTGATTTGAATGGAATGAAATTGGTTCATTCGTTTAGTGGAGGAGTTTTCAGAGCCATTTTCATAACGATTTATTTGTCGAAAGCATGCAAGCTCTCCACGAGAACAGAAAATATGCCGGGGTGATTGATTCACATCAGGCATGTGGAACTCGCGGTTAGATTATTGAAAACAAAGCATTATAAAAAAAGCTTCACCCAGAGAGACCTCGTCATAAAATTCGTTAATATATTCATCAATTTTTGAAATTCACTTAGCAATCTCTTAAAATGAGAGAGAGAGAGTTCTCAATTTAGGATAATATGTAATGTTTTAATAAATTGAAACAAGAAATCTCTAATGTAGAGATCATTATTCAGGTACATCATTAGTGAAATCGACCAATAGTATTTTTATCAAATCTCATTCGTGTATCAAATGAGTTGAGAACTGAGAAAATTTATAAGTCTGCTTAAATTGAAGACGAAAAGAACTACGCCAAGACATGATGCGGGTTTTGGTAGTGCACCAATGGAAGTTGCGATGATAAAGGTCATCCTTTGCTTCAAACGCAGGCCAATAAAAGGAGTTGCATCGAGTTTAACTTTCACGTTTACACCCATGAGGCCTTATATTGATGCAATGCATGCTGTGCACGTAAATAAATAAACTATTCATCGTGCTAGTTATTGAATGCTCTGCAACTTGCTGTTTCTGTTGAAGTTTTTGAATCACCTTCCTCGGCCTTCGCTTTTAAATTACTCTTTTGTAATATTGTTCATCTTAGCACAATGAAACCTTTTCCAATGAAATATTTTCTCAATTTTTTGGAATAATCTCCGGGCTGACGGAAGGAAAAAAATGACAATAATCAATAAAAAAATTTCATGAATGTTGAAATATTTAGATTACATAAAACTGAGACGTAAATAATTTGATGCATCTTTGATAACTTAACGGAATTCATTGCCACTCCACGCCGGGCCGGTTTGAAGATGTAGCTGTATTACAAATAACGCGATCTTCCATTTATTATTGAAAATTTCACGGGATGTAATTTTTCTTTCTTGAATCCCCCTTTGAAACGAGGTATTTTCCATCTCGGAAACAAATTAATTCTTTTCAGATGTAATATTTCTGTGTGCTTTGGTGATTCAAAAATATTTATAGCATGTCTATTCTTTGATTTTGCGATTAGGTACTTCAGTGGAATTTCCCGTTTACTTTGTGACTAACTGTGGAAACTCTTGTTGTTCTCTCTACAGATACGGACAATCAGCGGGTGATAATACACGTGAAAGATGTAAATGACGAGCCACCTTACTTCATCAACCGACCGCTGCCAATGCAGGCCGTGGTACAGCTCAATGCCCCACCGAACACGCCCGTCTTCACCCTCCAGGCTCGTGACCCGGACACGGATCATAACATCCACTACTTTATTGTCAGGGACCGAAGTGAGTTGCAATGGTAGTAATCGGGCAGTAGTAATAGTGAGTGACTAGCTGATGTTACACTGCTGGCCACGTCAACTTAAATTAAGGCTACGAAGGGAGGGGAAATTGATGCTTTATGGACTAAGGTAAAGAAAACGTTTTTGACCGGAAGTATGCCGAATGAAGAAGGGACGGCAAGGATACGCAACCTCTGTATATATTCAAAGCATTGAGCGGATATCCTTAAAAATGAATAAAAGTGCGTTCTTATAAGGAAAAAGTGGAAATATCCGTTTTTGAGAACTATCTGTTCTTATTGTGAGGTGAATTGTGTCATTAAGAAGGGGGATGTCTCACGTTTTTCGAGGTACCAGTAAAGTTTCCTGAACTCCAATGGGGGAAAAAAATTCTTTTGTGAAATTTCCGTATCAAAAAGTTGTTTCCAATCTTCTGTTATGATGTGATTACAAACCTGTGGGGCTTACGTTCCGATAACTCTCTTATGCTTAAATTTTTTTAGAAACATACTATTTCTACATTTTTGAATCCTAGGGCTTAGTCTAGGACCTCACTTCAAAATTTGGACTAGCCCTTATGCAACTATTCTGGTCAATCCATTTTTCCTCCAATGGGGTAAGTATACACATATCGTGATGTTGTCACGGTAATAAAAATAAAAATGGGTTGTTTTTCACTTAAATTTTTCCTTTCACTTTCACTCCTTTCACTAAAACTTTCCCTTAAAATTCACAATAATTCCATAGTGAGTAAATTGGGATAAATTTAATTAAGGGAGTTCATCCCCAGCATAAACCTCTTGTGTGCTTTCCGGACTTAATGGAATTTCTTACGTTCCCTGGGCATGGTTAAATTTTAAAGCTTATCTTCTTCGACTCGAGGGTTCATTTACAAGCCTTCAATTTCCTTCTTGTAAAATAGCCGGCGGCCGTTTTGAAGTAGACGAGAGGTCAGGCGTGGTCCGAACCAGAGGAACCGACCCCTTCCAACTGGACATGGAGTATGTCCTCTATGTCAAGGCAGAGGACCAGAACGGGCGCGTGGACGAAAGGCGGTTCCAGGCGACACCCGAGGAGCGACTGTCAATAGTGGGCGGAAAGAGAGCACCGCAGTTTTACATGCAATCTTACGAAGCGGAGATCCCCGAAAATCAGAAGAAAGACTCAGAGTAAGCGGATTTCAAAACCTTCAATCCACCTCCACGATGGCATGATGGTATTTTTTACATGAGACCTTACAGGTTTTTGGTATATTATCCAATTACATACAGTTTATTACAAAAACTATTGGTAATAGCCAGATTAGCTATATTGGTATATATATATTGGTAATAGCAGATTAGCTATTGGTAACACCAGATTCCAAAATCGAATGGAATACTAAAATTGACTGTAAAATATAAGTCAAGAGGATCAATCAACATGAAAATTTCATATGCTGTTGCTTAGAATTTACTCTAAACATTTTTTGTATTTTAAAACCATTTTTAAAGAATTTGGCATTGTTCGGCAAGGGAATCAATTGTACCCCAGGTACAAAGTTCAACTATGATATTCCCTTAGTAACTAAAGAAGATTTACTTGTGGTTGGCCTTTGCTTACCATTATTCATTTTAGACTCAAGGCTTCATATTTCATCATAAAGCTTGCTTTCTCTAACATTGCACCTTTCTTAACATTTTTCACTGCTATGTATTATTGAAATATGTAATATTATTGATTGGGTTTTTAATGATATGCTATATGCCTAGTTATAATTATGTATAAACGTATACAATGAATTTAATTTAAAAATAAACTCAGTGTTCATATGAACTGCAATTAATTTCTAACAATACCCTGATAATTGTTTTTTATGAGTTTGAACTACTGTGGCACTCTGATACCAAAGTGGTCTTCAGATTTATTTGTGTTAATGATGCTTACATCTGTTAGAGTAATAACAGTGTCAAATTTTCAGAATAATATATAATATTTTTCCATTTGAATAAAAAAACATTGATTTGTATTTCAGAACTCAAATAATAATTTGTGTTCTGTGATTAAATATGCTGTTTTGTGCTATTGTCAATTATTTACTGACATCTGCTCTATTTTTTTACAGCATAATCTCAGTAAAAGCTAAATCATTTGCAGACAGAGATATCCGTTACACATTGAAAGCACAGGGCCAGGGTGCAGGAACATTCAACATTGGACCCACCTCAGGAATTGTCAAATTGGCAAAGGAGCTTGATTTTGAAGATCTCAGACAACCTCACGTGTATTCACTCATAGTTACAGCAACTGAGGACTCAGGTGGTTTTTCAACATCTGTTGAGGTAATAATTTTATCTTGCTTCAAATCCTCTGGTTTTTATTATTGTGAGTAGAATCTATTGTAATTCAGCATACAAAAAATTACAAAGACATTTTGCAGTAAAGTTTAGTCTTAAAGTGTGTAATGCATCACATTAAACAACTTAATATGCCAAATGCATTTTAATATGCTTTTTTTACCATTTATTTTTCTAAAGTGAATTTATTATCACTGTTCTACAGGCTTTAGTTTCTACTATAGAAACAAAGATTGTAGTCTAGGGTTAACAGATGGTTTCACTTGTTTAGAAGAGCTCAATGTGTTTCAAATATGGAAGAAGAATTGGAATGTGATCTCTTTTTATGTAGCAAAAAGTAGTAAACGGAAAGAAGACCCCAGCAGCAGAGATTGCTGTCACAATGTTAAATCCACATCATAATGGGAAAAGCTGAACAAAGTTGTTGGTGGCGCACACAATGTTGCATGCACGTGCAAATGACAATGCAATGTTTTAATCTTTCAATGTTAAATTTTAATGTTTGAAAGCATTTTTGCTCTTGCGGGATCCTAGAATGCATATGCTGCAATGGGTGTCTTTTCAAAACTTTTCACTAGATTTGAAAGGATGTATTACATAATCTCACATTGTTGGAATCTCCTGACAAAGACATTTCATCTGCTATTATGAAGTTATCTTCAGACCAGGCATAAAATGACTTGAAGAAAATGGATCTTAATTTACTCTGACAAGCACAGTAGGAATTTGTTCGGGTTCTCAGTTTAAAATATCAAATCGCTTTGTTGCCATTGGAATTACTTCAACATGCATTTAAGATCTTGTAACACAGCCATGAATTAGGCTCTCCAAACATAAATTCCCTGTAAAAACTTTGCAAGAAACTACTACTTTGCTGCTTCAGTTGTTAATGCTGCAAACAATTCACAGCAAGACCATGAAATATTTAATTGACAATATTCTTTTGCTAAACCATTAGTTATGACAAATAACTGGGATAAGGCAGGTGGGAATTGAATGGAAAAGGTAAAATTAGATAGAAGTTTAAGGAAAAAATATTTTGTTGACATGATGATGGATGAACTTTCAACAGTGGTGAAAAATCACAGACCAAAGTTAAACCACAATGAGGTCTAGTCATAAGTTGGTTGAGGAACAAAAGACTGATACTTGATAATTGTTTATATAGAAATAGTTTGCCATGGGTAATAGCATAGAGTATAATTTACTCTATGGTACTACGTTCTGCAATTGTTTTCTCATTAATGCACTGATACCTGGTGAGGAATGGAGTAAGTACGTTTTCCACAGGTCCTTTTTCAAACACTTCGCTTATGTAATGCAGCATATGATTTAACTCCCACTTGATGATTTTCTTATTGATTAGTTTTTCAAGGTGATCCCAGTTTTCAAGGGAGGGGCATATGTAATTATGTAGGGAGTAGGTGTCATTGCAGATGCAGTGGCCATGGATGGAGTGGGAGAGGGAAATGGAGCCTTTGGTATGTTTTGGATCACAGCTGATGAAGTGGAGGTATTGTTGTGGGTTGGTGGGTTTTATGTGGATAGATGTTATGAATTTGCTGTGGGCAATGCTAATGTTGAAGTCTAAGAAGGTGATATTTGACTTAGAGGAAAATGAGGTGAAGGAGACGGAGGTGTAGGAATTAAGGGCAGAGATAAATGATGAAAGGCTCTCTTGGCCGTAAGGTCAAAGGAGGAATATGTATATCAATATATAACCGGCCCATAAAATTTATATTAAAGCTTGGGAGGTGAGGGGTGTTTTTTCTAATAGTTCCATGAATAGATTGACCTATGATGTGCCCATATAAATAAATAAATATATGCTTTCCTAATATAAATTAAGCTTTTGACATAATTCATTTGCCACATATATTTCAAGTACCAATGTCAAAGGAGGGGAGGACATAAATGAGGACTATCCAAAGCATATATGCAAACAGTAAGATAAGAATAAGAGCTAATAATAAGCTATCAGGCCCAGTAAGTATGACAAATGGGATTTGACAAGAGCAGTCTCTCTGTTTGTTATTTAACTTGATTTTGGGTGAAACACGGGAAAAGTAAGCAAACTAGATGGATTTCAACTGGGAAGAAGGAACCGCAATATATTTTGTCATGAGATCAATACAATATTGACAGCTGAACCTGATGATGATCTGCAAAGGTTGATGAATGTATTTCAAAGAGACAGCAAAAATATAACAAAAATATCCATAGAGAAGGCAAAGAATATGTTGCTGTATATAGAACCAAGAAGGTATGAGATAGTTATAAATGGCTGTATCAAAGAATAAGTAATGGAGTTTTTTGTTTAGAAATAAAATTTCTAAGTAATGGTAAATAGAGAAAATCTCAAGAAGACCTGGTAGGTATTGAAAGTCAAATTGGTAAGTAGGTGCCTAAACATTGGGAATTGAAGGAATATATCTAACCATAGAGGAAAATGGAAGAATATACATAGAAAGGACTTCATCATCATCATCAGTACTTGAATCCAAAGATTGGTTGACTGCAGCCCTCCGTCCTTTCCTGTCTAGTGCTTGCTCTGTTGCTCCTTGGTAGGTCTTATAAGACCAATTTTAACATGTGCAATATAAACAGCACCACAAACAGCTCTGACAATGTGAAATAATGAAGTGGTGAAAATGAAAACATTAAGAAAGATAGCCAATTTAGCCTGAAGAAAAAGGATTATTAATCACATTATTAGGGAAGGGGAACACATAGCAGATTGAATAAACAACAAGGGATGGGAATGGATTGAGCATATAAAGCAAATATACAAGAAAAGAATGCTGGAAATCACTAAAGATGAGATACCAAGAGGAAGGATGACCAAGTGTGGCATGACCAATGAAAAAAATGGAAGGACTAAACTATTTAAGAACTAGCAAATGCTTAATATGAAGAAGAAGATTATGAGAAAATGAATAAAGTGGCAGTAGATAAATGTTTGATTTGAAGTTAGTGAATTCAATAAAAAGTTTTAATGGTGTTTCCACATTTGTTTTTTGTTATCATAAAAGAAACAATAAGTTTTTTGCAAGTGGTTTGAGACATGGGATGTTGATAACATTAACCATAACATTTTGTGAATTTCAGCACTTAATGTGGATTCATTTATTTCTCATTGCAGCTAACCATTCGTGTGACTGATGTCAATGACAATGCTCCAAAGTTTGAGCTCCCTGACTACCAAGCACATAATGTGGATGAGGACATTCCAATAGGAACATCAGTCCTTCGCGTTCGTGCCACAGATGCTGATTCCGGAGCTAATGCTGAAATAGAATACTTGGTCTCAGATGATCATTTTAGCGTAGATGCAGCAGGAGTCATCAGTAATGACAGGCAACTGGATGCTGACAACAATAATGCATACTATGAATTTGTTGTCACTGCAATGGACAAGGGTAATTTTATTGATTTTTTAATATTAATATGCGATACCTGACACCCAGTCAATTGATATTTATTGTAATTTATGTTAACTATAGATCCATTCGGAGATTAGTTTGCATAAAAATGAGAATTAAGCATGAAATTTTAAGAACTTTTGGTTCTAGTTGAATAAGATGCTATATTCTTCAAAAGATAATCGATTTTTAAAATATTCTCTTCATTGAGGTAAAAGAGTTTGAGTTTTATCAATCTCCACCTCCAAGGTTTACAATCTCCACCTATTTACTACACATTTCAGCCTCATCATCATGTAAACAATAGAGGATATTTTTTCTGTCACATATTTAACCCTTTCGTACCGGAGCCCTAAACTGGTGTTAAAATCCCTGCATATGAGTGTGCAACATAATAAAGGAAAAATGAACAAAAAAAGGTCATCTGTACTGGGGGGATGATTTTGAACACCCAATATATCGGTCATTCGACGTTAAAGGGTTAAGGGGTAGATTCCTCATGCTGGAGGCAATTTCCAACAAGAGTGAAAAAAGGGGTTGTAGTTTTTGTGAGTGTATTTTGTTGAGTAAAATGGGGTGGGGCTATTGTGCTGGGAATGGGATAGAGAGTAGGGGAAAATGGTTTATGAAAACATGGTCATTCAAATCTTTTAACTTGTGCTGAGCAATTTCATGGTAAGATTTGCCACCAACCAACCCCACCACTATACTGGGGAGAGAGTGAGAGATGCAAGTGGTGGAAACTATCATTTGTTGATATAACATCATACAGTATAGCAAAAATATTACTGAAAGGCAAGTATGGAGTCTTGTTTTACACCCAAATTAATTTACTATGTAAAATATATGTAAACAAAAGGACTGCCTTGATCCTCTGCTTAAATCTAGTCTTTATAAGTTTACATATTTTTTGTATGATAATCTGTATATCAGACATATTAATAGTCCAGTGGACAACAGTAAAAATAGGGTGTAAGCTCTGAATTATATGGGATAACACCGATTTTGATGAAAATTTGGGATTAGGCCTGTCTTACCCTCCTCTTCAAAAGTGATATGCTCCCAATGTGTGCTTTTTGTTTTTTTGAGGGTGAAAACTACCCCTTTCGATAAAAAATTAAAAAACCACAAATTTAAGTATTTTTCCGATTAATATTATGTTTAAACATGTAAAATAATATTCCTTAAGGTTCAGAAATATAATTAATGATGTATTGCAATGTTTCATCCCTTAAAAACCACCCCCTTTATAATGAAATTCACAAAAAATAAGTTTTCAATACCTTGAAATTTTGTAATGGGGCAATTTTTCTGAATAAAAATCCCGCCATTGTTGATAATGTTATTTCATATTTATTGCAACGTTTCATCTCTTAAAAACCATCCCCTTTTGATGAAATTCATAAAGTTTTCAACACCTCAAAATTTTTTGATGGGTGCATTTATACAATATTGTAACGTCAGATTTAATTTTAACATTATCCTCCTTCCTTAGCACACTTCCAATTTTACATCTTTATTCTCTCGTGTCTCACTTCACCCTCTCACTCCGCAATCGACAATGCCCGCTATTACTTTCCAACAATCCCCGCTATTCCCCTTACACAAACAATTCTCAATTACTTTCCAACATTCAATTATCCAAAATTCCACTACACATTATCAACAATGAAATAATTGGCCAGCAC
>WURS02472383.1:0-12975 GCA_011762765.2 Rhinocypha anisoptera
AATAATGCCCGTTCACACGATGATGATATAAAACACATGAAACAAAAAAGAACACGTAAAAAAGGGGAACTTATACTTTTATTTGAATATTATATTTCTGTAGCCACTTGCACCGTTATCAACAAAGAGACGGTTATGATCATTCTCTACGATGATAACGGTGACAGTGGCCATTGAAATATTCAAAGAATAGTTCTTGTTTTATTCGTCTTATGTGTTTTATTTCATCATTGTGTGTGTGTCTATATATATATATATATATATATACACACACACACAATATAATGCATACATATAGGATAATACGCAATTCAATAAATATTTTTTTTCTGTGAACAGAAACTGTCATTATTGAAACTTTTAAGTCCCCCTAAGCCACAGGCTTGTCAGGAGGTTCTTATTTGAAAATGATTTCAATGACGAAACACACACATCCATGCTCTAGGTGGAGAAAATTCCACCTAGTCAGAATTCGAACCTCCGACCTCCAGGTTAGCAGACGAGGACGTTACCCCGCCGCCACCGAGGCCGGAAACATATAGGTGAACATAAAAAGAGAAAGTAACCAGTTTATTCTTAACGTTTCAGCTACTATGTCCACATTCTTCCTAGGGAAAAAAGTAGCACCACAAAAGCTTTAAGAATCTACCTTTGTCTCTGAATATATATTTTAAAAATTGGAGAATATACAATAACTCATACATGGGCGAATAGGTGAAACAGAAAAAGAGAAAAAAATATTTTCCAAGACGAGGAGTCAAACCACGGACCTCCTGTTTACTGAGAAGGTACCAAGAACCGCTAAGCTTTCTGGATAACTTAACGGTAATTAACTGTAGAAACAGAGAGCTTATAAAGTCTTTACTGTAAACGTGTACCGAGAGAGAGGCGTTAGCGTTTCACTTGGCAAAGAGACACACAAGGGGAATAGGAAAGGTGTCCGAACAAATACTAAGGAAAATAATCACACAGCGTTCCAAGGCAAGTATAGCCAAAGTAGGAAATACAGCCCTTGAGTCAAGGTGCTTATAATCCCGCTGTTAACACACATGAGAAAAGTTCTCAGCATAGCTTAGTGGCGCTGGGTAACTGTCCGATAAGCAGGAGTATCCTGTTTAGACTCCATATTTTGGCGAATACTTTATTCTGTTTAGAAAAGACTTCTTCCACCTCCTCACATATCGTGTTCGTTCTTTTATTTATTTCTAGTCAATTTCCAATTTTCTTTAATTTATTCGCTGTGAATATTCCTTTTTCTGCTGTACATCAGTCAGTTCACTTGCGTATGTCATTTTTTGTCTCATTGCGAGTAGATATTCAATTAATTGTTTCAAGTTGTCGTTTCAAGCCTGTTCGATACTAATATTAGACTTTCCAGACAGAGAGTAAGAGTATCCAAGGATGTAAATGGAAGGAATGAAGGAAGTTGAAGCTCAGAAGAACCTCCAAAAATGTTTCAACTAGTAGCTGGAAGAAGACATTTAGGTCACCCTATTTGTAAGCCGTCAGATACCCGTAAAAAGGAAAACTAATTTTGTGTAGTAAGGACATACTTTGTTAATTTTTAAAAAATTATAACGCCCCTTGGTAATGCCCAAAACTTTGTAGTAAGTCAGTCATTTCACGCAGCCCAATTGAAAATAACGTTGCTACGTATAAGTGGTATCATCTTTCAGAGTGAGCACGGGGTTTCCAAAACACTCACGCGTGTGTATAGATGCGTATATTGCTATAGTACTTTTCCTTCCATTTATATTTATTTTATTTAGTATTTATTATATTATTTTGTGTGTTTATTCCTTGAGTGAGGTATATTTTGAGGCTCTTTTGACCCTCATCTATCTTCTATCCTATTATTCCCTTCCTTTCCTCTGTTTTAAGAGCCTGATATTAATACTGACCAGACTTGAAACAGCACTCTGAACTGCAAAACTTAATGTTTAAGGAGTAGGTAAATATCTTCATAATTCAGAGTCATTATTAAACATGTCTTTTTCATCTTCCCGGTTTCAATCCTGAGATTGATCTGCGGCAGTCCTCCATTCTTTCCGGTTATGGGGCCAACCTCTTCATCTCCGTATAGGAGCAACAGCCTAGTTTTCCTACGACGTGCCCCACATAGGGTAGCCTAGGTCTTCCTCTACTTTTTTTTCCATCCACTGTGCTCTCCATGATGTTTTTTCACTAGGCTTTCGTGCCTCAAAATGTGTGTCCGATAAGCCCCGTTCTTCTACTCTTCAACATATCGAACAGGCGCTTCTTCTCCTCTCCAACTCTCCTCAGCACCTCCCAACCCCGAGCGTCCAGGTCTCGCTTCCGTACAGTATAATGCTCCACTAATGTCTTCACTAGTCGTTTCCTTACTTCTACACTGATGCTGCCGCTGGAGACGATAAGTTTGTTTTTCTTGTACAAGACCAACATAGCCTGGTTGATTCGACTCTTTAGATCTTTTTGACTTCGAGCGTCTGAAGTCATTTTACTACCCAGATACTGAAACTCGTCAGTGTCTAGTGTCTGGTCTTCAAGGGTTAGATCAACTATTATACTGTCTTTACTCACCACCATCACTTTAGTTTTTCTCCTGTTTAATGTGAGATTATACTTTTCGCCTAGTACTGACTCCATCACATCCAATGTTTCATCCAGTAGGTCATCCTCATTTTCCGTCAGGATCGCGATTTCGTCTGCAAACCTTATCACACCTTTCTCCATGCACCTACATTTTCTCCATGCACCTTCAATCCTCCTCTATAGCTCAGCCTCTCCCTCGCCTCACTTCTATTCCACGCTGTATGTAACCATTGAAGGGAATGGGTGAAAGGGGGAAGCACCCCTACCACACATCTTGCCTGATTTTTGTCTCTTGCCGGTGATCTCCGCATCTTATAACTGCTTTCTCTCTTCTATGCAAGGACCAAATTACTCTCCCGTCTCTGTATTTAACTCCTGCTTCCTTCAGAACCCGGAAGAGTTTTTTTTCAGTGAACTGTGTCAAAAGGTCTTTCCAAGGTCTATGAAAGGGATGTATGTGTCTTTCCCTTTTCGTAGACGCTTTTCAAGTACTAGTCTAAGAGCAAGTATAGCCTCCCTTGTTCCCCTTCCTATTCTGAACCCAAATTTATCTTCTGCCAGTAATGCTTCTATTTTTACCTCCACTCTTTTAAGAATTGTTGCTGTTAATATCTTTGAGGCGTGGGAAACAAGACTAACGGTTCGATGCTCCTCACACTTTTTTGCGGAGGACTTCTATGGAAGATGAATTATAAAACATTTTTCAAATTCTGATGGCACTTTACCGGACTTTCATATTTAACATACTAGTTGTTAATATGTCTTACTCAAATTATGTTGTGACAAGGAAATCAAAAATATATATTATTATTCCCTGATGTTTCCAAGTAATCGGAAAAACAATAGTAAATAATCCCAGAAATCGTCTCTATCCCCAGAAACTGAATAATTACCTACTTTAGTTAAATTTATTATTATTAACCATCAGAGAGAATTAGGTGTTTCTTCTTATGGTTATGGATCACAGTGTGCACCACTCAATACGGTGAGAAATTACAGGACGGTGTTTTAATAAATAGGGAATCTCTCCTCCCTTACAGGTAGGAAAACAGAAGCGCCGTTCAAACAAATGGTATATACTCGTCTTTTTTTACCTACATGCAGAACATTATTACGGTTTTAGGGTTGAAGGATTTAGTTAAACACAGAGGCGGGCAGGGGAAGGATAGAATCAATTTACGTTTGTAAAGCTTATGAATAAAAACCAAATTTATTCATTCGGAAAATGGTTTTGAAAATATTATTTCTTCGACACGTGTAGATATTAATGTAAAGTTTTAGTTTGACACTGATTCTGAAGTTCAAATATTTAAAATAAATATGCCTTTAATTTCAATGATGTTTAAATTAATTTCACCGGTAATTAAAATGCTTTAACTAAGTGCCTTCAAAATGGCATACTGGATTCGGGGGGAGACTGAAAACATCCGAGGACGAAGGGATGTACTTAAATGAACGTGAACTTGGGGAATCAGGTGAATTTCATTCATTTTTATTGCAAAACCAAGTCCTTTAAGTCAAGATAATAATCGTAATGAAACCAATCGAATGTCACTCCACATTTTACGACTCGGTGTCCTGTTTTATCACCGACGTAGGGTCATTTCTCTTCCTTTCCTATTTCTTTGTAAGTTCATTAATCAGGAATCAGTGAGTCTATAAAATGAGACGCAGTCTCCTGCACTACTTTTTGGCCATCAAAAACGAATGCGTCTGCAGTCTTCTTGGAGTTTTCAGACAAATCTTAGAAAACCGTGCACGCAAGGCTCTGGCCGGGAATTTCCCATGACTCTCTGAGAGTATAACAATCTGCAAACTCTGAAGTCAAAGAATCTATTGGGTAACCAAAAAAATTGAAGTTTTTTTTTAGATTCAATCAATTCTGTAGGCTCCTTTCCTGTGCACGAACCAGAGACTGATCAACAGAAAATGTGAATCGATTAGCTCCCTAATAACAACAACACTAAAACTAAAAATATACCACTACTTCTAATCTTTCAATAGCTATATCTTTTGAAAAGGTATTCGATATGAAGGCCACCTGAATATCAGATTACCATCTCCTGTTCAAATTAATAAAATGTAGCTTTTGAGAACCAAGTAATTTCCTGCATTAGCTCCGAAATTTCAAGATCAGGATTTCTCATTTCCCGGCATTAAGGAATCTTCGAGAATAGAGAACGGAAAATCCGTATTTCTCCAAAAACTCTCGACAATTCCCGTGATTATTATTTACGTTTAATTTTCATTTTTTCTGAATTAATGGCTACTACAGGGACCCTCTAATAAACGAAAAAACCCTCTTGCTGAGGACGATGGGGTTTTTGGGACATCTGGCCAAGGCGCAGCTCTAAAGAGGATTCAAGACGTTTTCATCCACGCGAAAGGTCGACGAAAAATTGAATCAATAAATTTGGTGAGTAGAAGTCAACCTGGATTTCATCATTAATGAATCTCCTGTCCATGGTTCTAAACGGCGAAGGAAATTTAAGGAAGTGTTACCGAGGACGGGGAAAGGAAATACAGTGAGATGCACGAGGCGAAGGAAGCATGGAGAAAGTGTGACAAGTTATTTTTTCGAACTCTCCGCGTGGTTACGCTCGCTGCCTTTCCGTTTTTCTTATCTCTTGTTGAGAGAGGGCGCTAATCGCTGGAGGGGCGAGAGGGGGTCTCGCCGGGGCCGACAAGCACCATAGGGCAGTCTGTTGGGACCGTAGGTCGAGTGAGGGGGTGTTCTCCGCCTGAGGGGGGGATTCGTCAAGGTTGGCCATTTTTCGTCTCTTTCTTTCTTTTGGCATTAGTTGCGCTTATGTTCTCAGTTATTGGTCTAGTTCCCCCTGTCCTCCTCCATAGTTCCCGAATTCTTTCCTTCCCATTTTTCCCTTCCCTTCTCTGTGATGATCGAGGATTGACCCCCCCACGATCGTTCAAGGGCTGAGAGGATCCCTATCCAAAAGTACATATTCCCCCACCTTCATCCTACCGAGAGCGGACGGTTTCCCTTCCCTACATCATACCCGCTCTGGCGCCCATAAACGAGCCACTTTGCGACCCGCCGAGGCTATTCCCGGGAATCGTGACGAAAGAAGACCGTGGGAATGTGCGAATGGTGACGCGCGAATGAATGTAAAAGGTTAGTGAAGTGATTTCATGATGCCTTGCGAGCCACCAACTAGGGCGTGTGGAACGGAGACGGGAATGAAAAATATTTAAAGGAAATTTAATGACTTTAGAGAAAAAGAATGGAAAATGCGAATGGGCAATGCGTAGAATAGGTACATCGTTTCCGCGAAAAAAAAAACCAGTCTTCCGGTACGTCTTCAGCATCGGTCGGTCTACGCCCCTCGGATCGGAAGCGCGCCTGATTTGATGGAAAATGCACGAATGACGGGAATATATAAGCATGTAGGACTTCTGGACATAAGGAAGCCAACTTCCACGCCAGCAAAAATGCTTCTCATAAAAATGAACCGAAGCGGAAGGATTTCCTGGAAGGCATAAAGCTATAAAAGGCTTGCCCGAGAACCTAATTTTCCATACGTAGTACAGCTAGATGTAGTTTAAAATATTTAAATCCAGGAACGACGTGTGACACAGCTGCGATTTTTTCTTCAAAAGGAGCAAAAACTGCAGATAGAACAAGACATAAAAGACAGAAAACACTTGCCATTCTGAAGACGGGTCACTGCAACGCAGTGAAACGTTGTGCCATCGGATTCTCCATGCGCAGTAAATATGGCCCGAAGGTCAACTCTGCATTCCCCTTTACATTGCGACATTTTATACCACATGCAATATTTCAGGAATGCTAAAAAATCGATTCGGAAACGAGAAAAAGGCTCCTAAATTCTCACATAAGGAATGAACGCTTATATGGTTGAGAGTCTTCGACGGTCGGAAAGGAGGATGGGATAGTTGATCGGAATAGTTCGAAATGTGGTTATTAATGGACAAATTAAAAGGAGACACGTGCACCATGGGGGAATTCAAAAAAATAATGGGAAACTATAATTGACGGAAAACTCGGAATGACCAAGTCTCCAGTATATACAACAAATAATAAATAATGGCCACTGACACTCCCACGAAGAATTCAGGCGGAGAGCTCGTCAGCAATTCATGCAGTATAAACAAATGTACTTATTGGAGACGAAAGACGGTGAATGAAACATTTTATAGATTAAAATTAAGGAACTGCGGTGTATACCACGCAGATGGAGAGCTCGGATACTGAACGGGTGTCTAGGATTCAAGTCTCGTCGACGCCCCTGGATACCCCCAGCTTGTGACAACTTTAAAAAGTGTTAAACTTAAAAAAGGGTTAAACTTTTAACGAGTTGCACCTGTGATCTGAAATGCCCGTGATCGAACTGCAGGTGATCCGACTGCGTAAATGGCCTTCCCTCGATCTCTCCTCCGCGTGATCGCAGCTCCCTCGCGGAATACTCCCGCAGCACATATAGTAGTCCAGTGCAGTTAGACATTTAGACAAAAAAATGAAAACTCTCTAATTCTTGGTGTACACCAAGATAAAAGGATAATGAATATATATAGGCAGTTTCGGACAAGCCCCTATCACCGGAAAATTTATAGCGGCCATTTTGTAAATTTTAAAACGTGTTTTTCGCTTATATAATTAAAAGTATTAATGGGTTTTAGGGGAAAAAGCTCCGTATAAAAGTTGTGGAGAACCAAGATATCTACAAAATTAGAGGTGCTAAGTTAATGTGCGATTTTTAGTTAAGTTGCAATAACAACTTCTCGAAAATAAAAATCCGTTTTTCAATGTCTAATAATTCTGTCAATTTAGCTTATTTTCACCTGAAAATTGCTGGAAAATAAAGATTAATATATGTTAAATAACCACTCGAAATTTCAAACCCCAAAGTTAAATAGTTATTGCCAAATTGTATTTTACATTTCAAAATTCATGAGCCTATATGTAGCCTTGTGAGAAAGCTATAGGGTCCAACTTGGGTTTAATTCAAGGTAAAGACATTAACTATACAAATAAGTTTGAATTATTTCTTAATATTTGAAAACACCAAAGATATTCTATTTGTTTATTAAAAATTAAATCTTTTAATTTTTTTTATTCGATATCAATCGGATTTGCAAAATTTAAAAAATTAATTTTATATAAAAAAATAGAATATCTTCTATGGCATTAAATATTAATAATTACTATTGCAAATTAACTAAAAATCGTACATTAACCTATCACCTCTCATTCTGTAGATTTTTTGATTCCCCATAACCTTTATGCAGAGTTTTTTCCCCTAAAACCCATACTTTTAATTATATAAGCGAAAAACACGTTTTAAAATTTACAAAAAGACCGCTATAAACTTTCCGGTCATAGGGGCGTGCCCGAAACTGCCTATATATATTCATAACCCTTTTATCTTGGTGTACACCAAAAATTAGAGAGGTGTCATTTTTTTCGGGGCGATTTTCTGTCTAATTGCACTGAACTATAGGTCAATTGACGTAGGAAAATTCTCAGGTGCGAACTATTTAAAGATGTGGATTGATATCATTGATACTGATCGTGTCGTGATTGGTTCTCTTCTTCGGGTATCGCCGAAATGTACTTGCCGCGCAAACGCCGACTGTAGCGCCCTCACGAAGAACTCCGGGTACTAACTCCTCCACCCCCAGAAAAGTGAGTCTGCAGTTATTCGACCGGTGAGTGTAAAGATGAATGCATAGGCAGTCTGAACTCGTGATTTTTTCGCCAAAAGTAAGGCATAATTGAGTGTTTATTTCTAACTGGTAACAAAGTTTGTATGGTTATTATGTATAATTTATGTTTATTACTGATTTAAAGAGTGGTAATTAGAATACTTGCTTTTTTTATTCGTGAATTGATCTCCCTGTCCACTTGACCGAACACGCGTTTTTTTAGGTAAACAGTTCATTATTATCCATCTTCGATCATGTGTTTCTAGTAAAATAAGGTTGAATTTATGCAGCTTATAGTACAAGTGTTACATGCTACAACCCTAACTGAAGGATTTAAACGGGTACCAGATCGTCCTGGTAAACGGAAGACAGTAGTGAATGGGTCTCCCGGCCCTTGTCTGTGAATTTTAGCCGGCGAGTTCTAATCTCGCCCATTAAACCAATCTTTGGATTGAAAACTGTGGATGTGCTCAAAAGAAAAAACTACACTTTGTACCATATTTGTTTAATACAAATTGCTTTACAAAAGATAAATACAGCAGAGAGAAAAAGTTAATAAAATAATTCTAACTTTAAAAATATAAGGAAATAATATCATAGCAGGAAAAGAATAATAACTAAGTGTAAAACTGAAACTATTTTTTTTCCTACTGCTATGGAACATTTCTATCACATTAAACCTGAACCGGTTTCGAATGTGTACTACAACGAAGCCTATTCAGGTTTTTAAAAAACGTTAATTTTTATAATTTTAAATATGTGTCGTGACAAGAAAATCTCCACGCACAGCCTACTGAGAAAAAAAGGCTGTTTCCTTCGGAGGATTTTTTTTATCCTCTGATGTGGAATAAAAACTTGAACGTAAATATTTCTCAGTACATGTATGATTTTTACAGCAATAAAGATACTGGTTATGCACGTAAATATCAAATTAAATGCAATCGTAACTGGTTTGGTGCAAAGGGCTCCGTCGAAAACACGATCCTCGTGTGTGTTTTGGGTCAAATCGACCCCTTTGGTAGGAAAACAGGTAATTAGGAATGGTGCAATACGCAGAGTGCAAACATCTCTTGCATAACTGCCTAACATCCCCTCTAGGTTTCACTAGACATCGCGAATGCCCCCACCGGTTTATTCGTACGGGACAAACACGTTAATATTTCACCTGTGCTTATTTTGGTAATTTGTTTTAGTCCGAAAACTCATTTCGCAGTACCGCTGGAGCAAGTTGTAAGGCAAGAGATGCGGGGGAGGAAAGTCGCCCCCACACCCTCTCTTCCTCCTCCTCCACCCCCGCCTCCCCCCCGCCAACAGGGAAAACACCAATTACAGCAGTCGCAGAAATTTTGGACTCGTGTGTTTAGAAGTGTTGCTTACCGTTCTCGTGTCAAACTATCTCGGTTATGAAGTAAACGAACACTTTGTTTCAATTAGTGTAATTTCTTTCATTTTCGCGGTGATTTGTGAATGCAATGAATTCTCAGGGTAAAACTGTAAAACATTCCCAAGGCATATTGTGCACTGGGTTTTAAATGATCCCAAAGCTATAAGAGGTGGCGGAATTCGAGTGGCGGAATTTTTATTTTCAGAATATTATTATTTTATTTAACGTAAAAAATGTAAAAAAAAACCCTAAAGAATTCCAGCATCATTAAAAAAAACTTAAATGAGAAATTCCACTCATACTTTAGAATGATTCGCCCGTTTCAGTAACGTATGGAAGGGAGTGAGTAATCGATGGAAAGTAAACATTGTAAAATTTTCAATCGGCTGGAATTCGGAAGCGAAAAGAGCGCCATTGAAATATTTCAACTTGTAAAAAAATGAGGCTACGTAGTACTTGATCCATTTATGCACACCTAAATGAAATTAGCCTATACTCAAATCTCAAACAATTTTAGAATAAAATACTGAGGATGACCGGATAAGTCTTTTCCAGATTTTTCCCTCGTGACGGTTAGGGGAGAGACGAAATTTTTCTCGGTGAGGATTTCGCATCTAAAATATGGAGAATTAGGATGGTCAATCATTGTCATTGAGAGAAAGAGATATGCCCACTTTATCACCATGATCACAGGTGGAATTTTACTCATTAGGGTGGAGATAACTGTAGCGGTGGATAAGCGATGGAACGAACTGGAGGATGTATCATTCCAGTGTAACATCTGGCTTATCGCTGGCCTATTGTTGTGTTGTTGTGTACTGGCCATTTGTTCCATAGTTGTTGATGTGGAGTAGAATTTCGGATGGTTGATTGTTGGAAAGTTTTTGTTTGGTGTTTTTGTAAGAGGAAGATCGGGGATTGTTGTGTAGAAACAGCAGGGAATGTTGAGTGCGAAGTGGAGGGAGTGTGAAGTGAGAAACGAGAGAATAAAGTCGTAAATTTGGAAGTGTTCGGCGTTTTTTTGGTTTACTCCCGAGGAGGAGAATGGTACAAATAATTCTGACGTTACTTTAGTTTTAAAATAGGTGATTGAAGAGTTACAATGTAAATGTGATAAAGTTTTATTAATCAATGACTCAAGTAATGAATAATTTTGAATAGCAATGCAAAATATAGAAAAATTCTATTATACAAGACACGTAGAGGAAACTTAAGATACTGCAACCAATGAGGTTCATTTGATTTCATGCTACGATAAGTCAATGAGTATTACAGCTATACATAAATCAATTATACTATGTGCTTAGATTTTACCAGAATCTTGGGGTTGATTGTAATTTCAATGGCTTAAATTAAAGTTAAATCGCGTCATGATGTATTTAGAATGAAGAGAAAATACTATTTTAGTTATCCTGGAAGTCTTTATCCTTCCCTGTCCTCTAATATAAACGACTACTTTATTCATTTCCTTCCATACTAAGCCATCTATGTCCATCGACTGGGAAGCATGTGTTGCGAATTTAAAACTTTATTAGGCAAACAAAACGCCGGCGACAGGGAAGTCAATTCAGGGGAAACTTCCACAAAGTGGAAACATTGCATTACATGCATGAGGTCATGTTTTTTCAGCGATTGCCCACCTCACTCCGAATGCCGTGAACCGATAAATTCCGTCTACGGGCAAGAATTATGAGACCCCGTATTTCGTCCGCTTCCTCCTCGGAGTGGTACACAGGTACATTTGAAAATTCTTCCGCGGGAGAGACAAGACCAGGCGAACACGGCGGTCTGCGGCGGCGGCACTCGGAATATTCCGCAGCGTCCCGTACATTCGAGCTGCTCGCAACTCGCGCGGAACGTGATTTTGGGGAGGGCTTTAGTCACACCTGACCGAATTTTTTCCCTCGCTTCATGGGGTAGAAATATCCTGATTGGAGCATAGGCAAAAAGTCTTGGCAAGACGCGTAAAATTTAAAGTGGTTCTATATTTAACCTGGACAGCCAAACACATATACCTTAAAAATTATTTCTAGCGATCCAATTCATAATGTTTTTTTTTTCTTTTACACGATGCTGAGATTTATAATATAAACAAGTAATGAAGAGAAATATCTTCAAAGCTTCAAAACCTGGATAGAGAGAGGAATGAAAAAACAGTAATTAGACTGATAGGGTAAAAAAGTAGGAAGTGTTCAAAAGGTTTGGATGACAAACATATTTAATGAAAAGCAATTGCAAAAGAAAAAAGCCATGGACTGGGCACTTATTAAGAAAATAGAAGGTTTTATAGCTGTACGATTGAGGTGGAAAGGACGGAAGTATGCCGTCGGACATGAAGAAAGGGAGAGTAGCAATGTGTAGCGATAAAAAAACAACGCTCAGAAAAGAAATGGTTTGGAGATCCAGTTGACAACTGCCCTTAACAGCAGAGTTCCACTAATAAGGAAATGTCTAGCTTAAGGTTTAATGAAAAATTACAATTTATGTTGCATATAGCGTATTAACCGACGATCACTGCCAGTGGAAACCTAAGGCTGTAGACATGCTAGTGTGCCAGTTTTCGTTAACTCCTGGTGGTGATGTTTTTCAAAGTTTTATGAGCAATAGATGCACTTTCACTATATCGATCCGCCAACCTCTCCACCGCGAAAATATTCCCTTTACCTTAGGCGTGAAGTCACCCTCACAGTACTGAAGTTTAAGGCCTATTCAAGGACTTCATCGTCTAAGTTTAATAAATAATTCCAAGGATCGTAGGTATCGTGCTCTAAGCATGCCTATTGCATAATACATTTGTAATTATTACATTATTGCCTACTTTGGCTGTGTGTGCCTTAAAACACACTGCACCTCTTTCAAATTCGTATGTCTGTTCTCAATTTTCTTTTCCCTTATCTTCCCTTGTGTTTAACCGATCTTCGACAGTGGTATGATCTCACCAACTGTACGTCAACTCTTGACTTCCGAAGCCGTTCTGGTGAAAAGCTGAACATATTAGGTCGACAAAAATCATATGTGAGGTAGGGATTCTCGGGGGTATAATTGGTTAAAGCACGCTCGACCGGAAATTGGGAAGTCCGGGTACGAGTCCCGGCTGAGGACAAATCTTCTTTCTCATATGAATTTGTCGATATCCATCCATATTTTCTACCACATTTTGCGTTCCTATCCCTTTCTTTTTGTGTATGTGTGAGCATATATATATATACATATACAATCACGATCAGTTCTCTCAGATTGACAAAGGGGCAAGGCGCCCCGAAATATTTCTCCGTTATGTAAGTCTATCTTTTTCCTTGTTTCTGTGTGTGAATGTCTATAAGTGTGTGCGT
>WURS02472393.1:0-12973 GCA_011762765.2 Rhinocypha anisoptera
CCTCTTTTCCCCCACCCACGCCCTCCCTATAAACCAGCTTTCCCAAATCAATAAAACAACCCCTTTAATCTGGGCCCCACACACTGCCCCCCCCCCCCCCCCCCCACTCCTCGATCCCACTATCATTTTCTCCCCTACACAACACCACATTGAACACCCTAGTTATCGCCCGGTCTTTCCTTTACCCTTTACGTTCTCCACCCCAAACTCTGTCGTTTCTTCCTATCGCTTTCCCCCGCGATTCGCTACGAAGTACGGATTGATTAGAAGGAAGAAGGACACATTCAAAACGCGGTTCATCTGAGGCCTCGTTTTGAGGGTTATCTCTTCTGTGCCTGTGACGCACATTGCATCTTATAGGTTTCGTCGTGTCTATATGGGGACATAGATAGAGTTCACTGATGTGACCGTAGACCGTGGCCGAAGCTTATAACAGAATAATGTTAATCATGTGATTATTAGTTGTATATATGTAGTACTTTTCCCCAGAATTTTATTAGTTATAACGCGTTTCACCGTGATAATAATAATAAAATGTCTTAATATTGGGGGGCGAGATTGAGATTAGATAGTCCCTTCTTCCACACCTAACTCCCCTTGTCGCACAAATGTTACATGTAAGTAAAAGACTTCACAAAAAAATTTAAAGAAAGATTTTACAAAACAACATAATAAAACAGGACATAAATTTGGCCATAACCGTGTAGAAAGATATTTACAAGTGCGAGGGAGATACGCATGAATAGATGGCTCTTATTCTTGACGAAAAAACCCACTGAACAGGAAAACACCCACACAAGAAGGAGAGGGGTGTGAAAAACCTGCGAAAACCTACTCTGCTAGAATAGCTACTGTGTGTGTAATAATGCTTTTGTAAATTATTATAGAAACATACATGCATACATATATATACACATGTATATACACACATACACAAAATTAAATACCGATATAATTAAAGTAATAAATTACAATAATAATGATACCTATGTACAAACATACCCTGCTATATAGCACAAAAATTATCAATATAAAATGTAAAAAAATAATACTAATAAAATAAAAAAGATTAAAAAAACAGACATAAATGGTGATACGTGATTCGGCATCATATATATAAGCACAAAATTACATACCAATGTAATAAAAATAATACATATATTATAATAATAATTATATCTATATACAAACATACCCTGCTATATACTTGTAGAACAAAAATGATAAATATAAAATTAAAAATAATAATAATAAAATACAAAATATTTTAAAAACATATCCAAACATGTTGTTACGTGAAACGGCATCGTCAGATACAAGAGGAATGGGAAGAGACAAATGTATATGTGCACAGAAAACAACGGGCATTGAATTCAAACAAGACAGAATGTTGTCAAGACAGATTAGGAGAAGGTAACGAGAAGATATCGTTCACTCCAAACAATATTGACTTCAATACTTTGTATAATTTTAAAAAAATAAAGCACATCATGACCGAATTCGTCGATAATCGTCATCATCTGACCTGATGCTGTCGATCATCTTCGAAAAACGGTCGTTCTCTGCTTAAATTTTCTGGAAATAATAAAATAAAAGTATTAAAGCTGATATTGTTGTTAACACTGCGTGCTTAAGAAAGTAATTAAGAACTCACATGGCTATCGTAGATATTCTGGCCATCGTAGCTTCATATAATGCAATTTTGACATTTGACGGAAATTTTCAGGGGAAGCCTTTTAGAAATGGGAGTAATGTTCCGAGAAGTTTAGAAGCCATATCGAGGAGACAAATCCATATTGATTTTTCTCGCTCGTAAGTAGAGTGAAAAAGCACCTCACGTACCACACTTTATATAGCCATGCAGTAATAATATCGCGGTTAGAAACGTTTCTTCAAAAAAATAAACACGAATCTCCATTGTGTTAACTTATACAATTCGCACTCAGACAACATATACACTTCGTGGCCATCTATTGTTTTCGTTTCAGGCGAAGAATTTTTTAGGATGTTAGTTCTGCTGTTGATCTTACCGTTTTTCATCGAAAGTAAATATCCGAGAGAGAATCACACGAAGGTATTTCGTTTTCATCCATTTTTAATTTATTGCGAATTCTCTGCTTTGTTTGGGTGCACCTTTGATTTTTAAAAAAAAGGAAGATTATGTTCTTTCTAATGCAATATATGGTACACTTTAAAAAAAAAACGCCGTTTAATCCGCAGAATAAATTTTCGAAAATTTCCATGATTTCCGTTACTTACAGTCAGTCCAATTGTAAAATTACTTGTATAAGTTTAAGGTTAGATATATGTTTAATTATTTAACTAAGACGATGACATGGAAGGAATAAGTTTTTGAGAAATCAGTAAATAATACCGTTACTCCCGAGTGGTGTAACCGGAGTTTGAAGCGAAAAAAGATTTGTAATGTGCACTAAGTGAAATTACAAGTCAACATTTCGTGTCCCGCCTCTCGTGAGTCTGTCTGGTTGAGCTTGTCACGATATGAACTATACATCATCCTCATTAAGCGTCTGCTAACTAAATAATGCTACGATATTTTTCTTCGTGCAGCTACGGACATTTTCAGTTTTTCCTTCTTCTAAAAACGCTCTCTTGTAATTTAAAATGTTACCGTGCATTTTTAAATCAGTTGTGGAGATACGCTGTCTAGTTCACTGAACACAGAGAATAATTATTTTCGCAACATCGAGATGATTGTCAACCGTAGAAACTAGATTACAAAAAAATGCGTCAAGTGAATAGAACATAAAAAACGAACGTCAATGAAAATGGGAAAAGATTTTAGTAGTGTAAACACTACACATTAAAAATTTAAGTTAACGTACTTCCTTCAGATAAAGAACTTGTTTCATAGAATTAATGTTTAAATATTCCAGACTTTATTGAACATTAATTTGTTTTCCTAATGTTGAAAGTAATTCATTCGAGTATTGTATTTGATGTTATGGTGATAAACTAGGGCAAGTGGCTGCCTGCTGAGCCGGAGCCAAAGGTTCAAATTTCAGTGATTGCTTCGGACTCCACCGGATAAATTCAATGCACGTTGCTTCCTCCTCCTGGTAAAGCACAAATGTTGCTGGAAAAAACTGTCTCCGTTACCGTGAATTTCACACGTCATAAGCGTTATGTACGCTCTTAGGAATGACTCATCTACATTCGTATTTAGGGTGTTTGAATAATCACTTGAAACTTTTTTTCTCGGAAAGTCTACCATTACTGTTGATTTATAATTCGACAATGTTTTAAATATTATATTTATCAAAATTAATTTAATTTATCTTTCCTTTACAGAGTGTTTTCTTTTCTGTCGTTTTCTTTTATTCTCTGTCGCTACCACTGTGCCCTTACAAGCACCCAGTTGGAAGCACTAGGAATAATAAAGTGTAATAGGGATAGGGATTACCTATTTCCTCATCGCATATATATTTTTTCACTCTTTTCATTTTCGAAGATATAAAAATGCGGACTTCCTCCCTCTCCCCAGTATTCATGCTATGTCTCCGTCCGTTCTACTTTCTCTTCTAGTCTGGCCGTGACTCACAGAAGTCGATCATCTTCCGTGTTCCAATCAACTGGCATCCACTCCGCTCTCCCTCTCCTTTTCTCTCTATCTTCCTCGCTCCATCTCTCCGCCTCCCTCTCTCTCACTCACCCTCTCTCTCTCCCTCCCTCCTTCTTCCCCTCTCCCTCCATCCTTCTCCACCCTCTCCCTCACTCCTTCTCCACCCTCTCCCTTCCTCTCTCTTTCCCTATGCTGATTCAAAATTCTCTCCATTTATCTCCCCCTCTCTCCCTAACTCTCTCTCTCGACCCATGTCTCTCCCCTTCTCTCCACCTCCCCATCTTCGTCTCTCACAACCTTCTTCCATCCTCTCTATCCCACTTTCTCCCTCCCTCCCTCTCTCTCTATCCCCTTTTCTCCCTTCCTCTGTCTCTCCCTCCCTCGATTCATCTCTTTCCATTTCTATCCACCTCTCTCCGCATTTTTCCCTCTCTCTCTCACTCTGTTGATTCAACTTTCTCTTTTATTTTCTCTCCCACTTTCTCCCTTCCTCTCTCTATTCATTTGTCCCCTCTTTTCTCTTCCTTTCTCTCCTTATCTCTCCCCCTCTGTCCATTCCTCTCTCTCCATCTTTCTCTCTCCCTCCCTCCCTCTCTCCTCCTCTTTTACCATTTTCCCTTCCTCTCTCTCTTCCTCTCTCTCTTCCTCTCACTATCCTTCTATCTATCCATTTCTCATCCCCTCTATCCCGCTTTCTCCCTTCCTCTCTCCCTCCCTATCTATTATATCTCTGTCCTCTTCCATTCCATTTCTCACTCTCTCTATCTCACCCTTTCTCCCTTTCTCTCTCTCCCTCTCTCGATTCATCTCACTCTCACCCCATCTCCCCCTCTTTCTCTCTTCCCCTCTCTCCCAATCTGTCACCCTCTCTCTCCCCCTCTTTTTCTCTCCCTCTTTGTCCCTTCTTTTATCTCTTCCTCTTTCGATCCATCTCTCTCCCCTTGTCTCTCTACCTGGCTCTGTCTCTCCTACACCCTCTTTCTTCTCTAAAATGCATTTTTCTTCCTGCAATCACTTTTTGTGCTCTCTCCCTCCCACCCACCCTCCCTCCGCATCCTCCCACCATCCCTCCGCATCCTCCCTCCCCACCCTCCCACCTTCCCTCCCCATCCTCCCACTCCGATATCAGCGGTCGCTCCCTCAATCTCCGGAACGTCCGGGCGACCTCCGAGGGTTGGTTCCCACTCCTCTATCCCCAGACTGAGAGGTTAGCGTGCAAGGAGAAAGGAGAGTGAGATGGACGGGGAGCATTGAAGGACGGGGGAAAGAGTTTCGTTGAAAAGTGACGTGGAAAAAACGCACGCACGCACTGTGGGACCCCCGACGTTGATTCGTCATTTTTCATCTTCGTGGACATGGCCGTTCCCTCGCCGGCCCAAGGGGAGACGTCCCACACTAGCAAATTCCAAGGAAAAGCTCTTTTTGCTCCGATTCTCATAACTCTCTTCGCGCTTACCTTCCTTGCACCAAGAATTTTTCTTTGACACTCTCTCCAAATTACTCGAATTTTCCAAAAGATTTCTTTTGGTCTCGTGTAACTCTCAAAAGTTTTACTTATTTCAGAGTTTAAGTACTTTTTTAAGATTATATATATATAAGTACGAACTAATGTAAGTGCTTACACGAATCCCCTAGGTTTAACCTGCGTTCATCTATAAGGAGCATCTATCGGAGCTATGAAATCTGCGTGAAAAAATTCGAGAAAAAACCATGACTCAGCACTACTTATTTTGTGAACTTATGTTCGGCATCGAAGCTGACGCGTCCTACTCGCATAGCTGTGTGCCAAATGAAATTTTTTAAACGAATTATTTTTTAACTAAAGGAAGATGAAATTCAAAGGAAAAAAATCATATGTAAAATTTTTTCGATTGATAAAACGATCAATTTCTTTGCGCAAGTTTATCTGCGCATATCTGTGATTTCGTCATATATCATCATTCTTAACCGATCTGATAGGTTTATCAGCTGCCAAAGGTAGAAAATGGAAAAAAAGGGCGATAGTATATCAATTTCAGTTGATATATTACTCATTAAGACTTTTAGGAGCAAGAATGTTTTTAATTAATCCTCTTCTTCCCGAACAGTTTCTTCCCTTCCTTCTCTACTCTTCTTAATCTCACCCCAGTACGACATTCACACACTGCCTTTTCCTCTTTCAGTACATCCGTTATGGACGTTGACTAGCATCATGTATTTTCCTACGCTCAAGATTACGTAACTATCATCACTGTAATCACGAGGCAGTTCAGCGTCAGATAAAGTTACCCTCGCTCAGGTTGTCATTGCAACACATAGTTTATACGTCTAGTCAAGACGCCTTGATTTTTTGTTTTCTCATCGTGTCCCCGCTTTACACGTAGTTATTTCCTTCCTGAATTATTCGAATATTTGCTGCGATTCAAGTCCAAGAAGACTCACAGCAGACAAGACCGTTTTGTGAAGTTGCCAATAATATTGGTGAAAACTATTCGAAAAGCTTATTCGTCGTTTTTCGGTCATGGACAAGCAGTTTGTGCTTCCTACCATCAACGAGTGTTCTCTAAGAACTCTCTCTATAATGTACAGACCCAAGAAGTATGCACTAAGCACTTGGTATTCCGTGAGGCAGAAAGTTTTTATTTTTATGATTTTTAAAATGTTTCCCTTGATAAGTTTCGATGTGCGTGTCGTGATAGAAAAACAACATCCAAAGCGAGTCGTTTAAGTAACTTCTTTCGACGTGGAAATGAAAGTCCCGCCACTGCCGAAAATGTTTCGATTTTACGTTTCATATTTTAAAATTAATTCATACGTTCCATTATTAGAAAATGAAAACTTTTTACGCATCGTTCTCATTCAATTTTTATTTATTTGTTACTTGGTAAATTTTGCACACGGAGGCTGGATTTGAAATGTTTTGGGCCTTCTGGTACAAAGACTTATTTTGATGGAGGCTCTTCCGACCTTCAGCTTCCTACCTTAGCTTCCCATCTCCCATCTCCGTATGCATACGATCTCGGTGCGAAGAACCTGAAATATCGGTTCTGATCTGGCTTGAAAAAAAAACACCATGAATCCGTTTAGGTACGTACGAGGAGTGCTAAAATCTCCACCGGCGCCCCATCCTTTGCCATATTCTATTCCTCCGTTACCCACTCTATCCGCTTTGCTTGACTTCTCCCGCCCGACTTCTTTTATCCATTCCCTCGAAGAAATAAGAGAGCACCCATCTCAGCCGGTCTCATCCCTTATGACTAGGATAAGCCGCCGTAAACTCTGCCCGAGCAGGGAAATACGAGGGATTTCGCGTATTTATAGAAATTTCACGTGGTAATCTGAAGAATGTGCACTTTTCTCCCGACACCAAACTGAGAGAACGTTAGCCGCGCACCAAAGCATCAATTATCACCGCAGACGTTCTGAACTGGGATCAAGAGAGGGGTTTGACGGTTGCTGGCATATATTCCTTGGCGGTTGGATTGCGTCCTGCGGATGCTGTGGTTGGAATGACATTTCCAGGCCTCCCATTGTTAGATACTGCTGCTTCTAGTGTCGAAGCGAGAATGACGGGGCTTCTCATCTTCTGCCCTTTTTATCCTGGAATGCTGGATGATTTTATTTCAACGTAACACTTAAACATATCTACCGAAAAAGTTAGGATAATCAAACGTCATCTTTTATTTTAAGTTACTACCACTCGACTTACGTTCAGGTGGATATATAAACGCTTTTTTTATGTAACCCTGGTTTTTCCCTCGGCATCTTTACTATCACTTAGTCCCTAATAGTTTAATGTCATCGAACAAGAAAATTTGGCGGTATGGCTGGATCAGGTGATATTAAATGTTGAAACCCAGTTTTACTATATACGAGTACCATATCCTGTGGAATCACATCGTAAAATTCTTTCATTTTCAATATGGATCGATTTCACTAAGTTACTCCGAAGAACACCAATTACGGAGATATGTCGTTGAATCACGAGTAAGAATAATCATATCATAAAACTCAAGAGAGTTTAAGAATCAGCCCTACTTTTTTATTTTCAATTTAGCATTAGCTGTCATCACTCCTAGATTTAAGTACTCATTTTTTCATTTTCTACAAAAGGATTTTTTACTATAAAATATTTAATTAAAACTTAGATGAATTCTTTCTTTGATACACGCCTTGCGTTGAACATTTGAAGGCTATAAAAACCCCGATTATAGAGTTACACCCTTGTATTAAATAACTTGAATACGGTTTCTGATAACAATTTGGAATTTTCATGTTTCTTTCGCACATTAGTTCGTAATAAATGTACTTTCGTGAAATTTTCCTTTAAGTATAATGATGCTAGGAATTTTCAATGTTTTACTACACATTCACAATCCTTTAATTCGTCCACGTGTGCATTGCAAATGAATCCATTCTCATAAGATCTTTCGTTACTCACTTCGCTTCACTTTCTCTCACTCATTATAATTCCATTTAAACTCATTTTCAACAAATGAGAGGTGACTGTAGTTTGAGATTGATTTAAATAAGTTAAATAAATGGATGATGCATACATTGCTCTGTTCATAGCAGGACACTGAGAGAAAATGCAGGAAATGAAGCACGCAAATAACCAATTTTCACTGTAATTTTCATTATATCGAACATCTTATTTTGTATATCAGTGAATGTTGAGCAAACGAGAGTTTTCAGGTATTTCATTGAGAGTGGAAATTATAAAATGGTCTAAACTAGAGATGGGCGATTTCAATTCAATTAACTCGAAAATCGATTATTTTAATACGATTCCCGATTATTTTGAACCGATTATTGTTATCCGATTCTGATTTGATTCGTTTCCTTTCCGATTCGATTCAGTTACGTTCCGATGCAATTACGATTCCGTTTCAGTTACGATTCCGATTCAGTTACGAATCCGACTCAGGGGCGATTCCGATTTAGTTATGATTCCGATTCAGTAACGATTCCGTTTTAGTAAGGATTCGATTCATTTACGATTCGATTCAGTTATGATTCCGATTCAGTTAGGAATCCGATTCAGTTACAATTCCGATTCAGTAACTATTCCGATTCAGTAACGATTCCTATTCAGTAACGATTCGATTCCGTTACTATTCCGATTCGAATCGATTCACATGATACGATTCCAATCGATTTTGAGAATCCGATTTTTCGAGCGAATCGATTCATACAATCCAATTCGAATCTATTTGGTGAAATCGATTCATTCCTTGAAATCGCCAGTCTGAACGGTACAAGGGAAGAAGCAGTAGTTACGTATAACATACAAGGAGAGGCCATTCTATGGAGGTACACGGGGAAGGGTGGAAATTCGACAGGAATATTAAGAGTTAGTCTGAAATGACCAAATCCTTGATTTATTTTAAAATGAACAGGGAAATCAGGTAGTATGAAGAACTTTAATTATTTATTGGAGCTGAATTTGATTATAAGTTTGATTATTTTTTTTTCTAAAGTTATTTATGGTTCCCAAGTTTCCTTTATCTTTAATAGGCATATCATTCCTGATGGATAGCAGCAATGTGCACAGCATATAGAGTTAACCAAAAACTACGTCCCCCGAGTAGTATTAAGAAGGAAATGACGTACCTATCAGGTATTTCATTGGTTGGAAGTCTTCCACGATGCTTTACACTTGTTGACTCTTCAAATCATAAATATATTCTAATATCAAAACTATATCTTGCTAAATCTTCTCTACTGCTATCTATACTACACTCATGACCATATCTGTTTTTCTTTTAATTTTGTGGGTCTATTTCTTCATTTCGCTTTGGATATTATTAATATCACGTAATAGGCTGCTGTCCGAAAGCCATTTTTTCTATATCTACTCGTTCAATTCGTGTATAAACCACACTCACTCCAATGCTTTATGTGACGGTAAAATTCGCTCACTAATGAGACGAGCAACACAATATCTAACGATAATGTCTGTTACAAAATACCGACCAGGATACATTTGTAGATAGTGCACTAACCGGTTAATTCAAAGGTCGAATCCTACCCAGAGTATGGAGGCTGAGTTCGTTTTAGACTAACTTTCCTGAATGCTTGGCGTCGGCAAGGACGTTTGGCCGAAAAACTGTGCCAAAAGCAATTAACTAAGCGAACCCAGAACTTCGGAAAAAGCTTAAGAGAAAAAATAATATCTTTCCGTTAAAAAATGCTGTTATATTGAGGACCAAATAGAATTTTATATCGCCGTACCAACTGTCTTGACTAATAGCGAAATTTTTATGTACGTCCCCTCCTCAAGCACGGGGTAATTCTTTCATCTTCTCAGAATAAGGGAGATTTTTTCCAAATTCTGAGAGGACCTCTTCACTCTGCCTGCACCGTCTTCGCGGCCCTACGCGGCGCGTGATGTTCTCGACGCCGGGACGAGCGTTCTCTCAGCAGAAGGAAGGGAACATTTCACTCGCAGAAGTTCCATACCGTTAACGTTTCCTCCTATTACTTTCAACCCCACCACCTCTTGTACCAGTGTGTCCCCTTCTGTCTCCCCATCTCCTCCCTCTCTCCCTTTCGTCACTTTCGCTCTCTCCACATGTATGCTCTGCGTTACACGCGTTTCATTCCCACTTAAAATGTAACTGCAAAGGGGTTTACCTCCCATTTTTTCTTTCAACGCCCCCTTCTCTTGATTCAACAGCACCATGGTAGAGTTTCATGCCTTTCTCTCAGGCTCCAACATTCATTTACCTCTTGCGCCATTATTAGCGTACTCACCGTCCACTCAAAACTTTCAGTACCTATCAACCTTTTTACACGACTGCGCAGAAAAAAGGAGTATGGTTTTCATTGACACACTTTTAAGCCATACTTACACCTTCGGGTTGTAATTCTTTTGGTTTACTGGTGGAAATATTTTATACGGTATGGATCTGCATAGCCTTTATCATTAAAATATAAGAGGTACCATTGAGTTGCCGAACTGATAACTCAACTCAGACACATATTTTAGTAAAAAGAGATTTAATTTTCATCAGCGAAAAATCCTTTCTTTAGTCCTTTTCTGTATTATTTTTGTTCTATGTTATTTATCAACAATCCATAACAACTCCTTTGTTGTCTCTCTTACAACTGTTATTTATTTTCTTAATTTAAATTGACATTTATTTTATATTTTATAGCTTCAACAAGTAATAACACAACAATAAGCAGGGATTTAATGTATTCTTACCGCATAAATTCACTTTTATATCAATGATTTTAAAATGCGTCAATGAATTTCATGAATATAATTTAGTACTATGAGATATCTTGTATACTTTGAAAAACAATTTATGTTATTTAATATTTAAATTTCATAAAAGTAAATAGTAATTTATGTAAAATATTTTTAATTTTACCGGTAGTTTCTTGTCTCATTTAAGAAACACGGGCAGTTTGTGCGTATGTGTTTCACTTAACGACTATACCTATTCGGATTCACAAACGCTCATTTAAATTTTTTTGTTACTGGCAGTGTCATATTACCCGAAGTTTACTTTCTGTCTGAGCCGGAAGCGTTCTATTTTTCACGGTAATATTGCCCTAGTAACCGAAGGTTTCCACGAAATTTTATGAGTGACCCTTCCGTGGACATCATAATGTGGTCTAAAACTTAATCGTATATATATAATTTTTTAAGAATTAACTGCAAAAAACACGACTGCAAAAAGTGAACTAAAAAATATAAAACAAGATTGGTATCAGTTTTCTTGAAAAATAATATATATATGTTAAAAATGTTACATTAAATATGTATATATTATTAATGTTTTATTACGAAAAGCCAATGGTAGTAATCTGAATCTACAACTTTTTTCTTGTGTGCCTTATATCAATTGGGAATTTTTTTAAGAATTGGGAAACCTCTTAAGACTTTCCCGCAAATTCTGAAGAGGAAGAAAGCCAATGAACTGGAGTAAAGGGATCTGTAATCGATTAAATTAGGGATATCAATCGGGGCCGTCATTGGACGGGTTTTATGCCGTTTAAACACTTTTAAGCCTTACTCACACCTTCGGATTGTAATTCTTATGGTAAATAAGTTGCTGGAGGTATTATTTTATACGGTATGGACCTGCATAGCTATTTTGTCATTGAAATATATGTAATTTATTAAAATTATTTTTCATTGAAATATAGAACTAAAAAGTTTCCGACCTCAACGTGAAGAAGGCAGCACTCTAAATAAAAACTAATGAATTTCGTTGTCATCTGTTGACAGTTACTCACCTAAGTTTCAGCCATTTTGGACGCGCAGTCTTTTGAGTAAGTTGATGTGAGTGTTTTTGTGAAAATGGACAAAATCGAGTATCGAGCTGTTATTAGATATTTGTTTTTGAAAGGCAATACGCCTATGAAAATCACAGATGAGTTGGATTCTGTGTCTGGGGACTTTGCACCATCATTTACCATAGTTAAATTTAGGATTTAAACTGAATTTAAACGTGGTTGTAAGAGCTTGGGAGACGGTGAACGTTTGGGACGTCCAAAAACTGTAACTACCAACGAAAACATCGCCAAAGTTGACCAAATTATATATATGTATAATCGTTTTGACCGCAAAAATTCCCTTCTATATCAATGATTTTAGAATGTGTCTATGAATTTCATAAATGAAAATCAGTGCTATGGGTATCTTGGATACTTTTAAAAGCATTAAGCAATAAATGTTATTTAATTTATAAATCCTTAAATGAAATGAAAGTAAATGTTAACTTATGTAGAGTATTTTTCCTTTCAATGATAGTTCCTTGGTCTCATTTGACTTGAACTTTCGTCACAGTGGTCATGACATTAAACGCATGTAGTTTCTGAGTATGTGGCGAAAAGGGTGAAATATTGACCTCGAAATCGCAGGTGATAATTCATTTTAACTTAGCTTGTAGTTTAACAATATCTCCGATAACTCTAACACTGTATCAAATCAGTAATTTAGAATGGAGTGTTTAAAATATTGGTTTACAAGTAACGTGGTCTGCAGGTGAACAAAAAATGTCCGCCGTTTCATACATTCTCCAATGGATCATTAATTAATTATAAGGGTGCATGCCCTTCAGTATGGATTTATTCCGTTCCTCGGCTTTATTTTGTTCTCTCAAAGAGGGGAAGAGAGAGAGAGAGAGAGAGAGAGAAAAACAATCCAAAAGATTTGAAGGAATCGAGCATTCCTCAAGCGGAGAATTTTTTATTTTATATACTTCTGTCATTGTCAGTTGAGGCACCGCGAGTTTAGAAAACGAGTTATCTCCCGAGACGCTGCTGCACCAGTCAATATATCTAAAAAAAAAAAAATTATGGCAATATCCGGAGCTGACTCAATCCCATGTTTCTGGGAAACTTTCAATTCCACTCGGGATTCTCCACCATTCAACTCCGCCGTCGCTTCCACCC
>WURS02472402.1:0-12972 GCA_011762765.2 Rhinocypha anisoptera
TTTGCAACACTTCCATTAGTTTAGGCCACTCTACTTTATTGAATGCTTTTTCGTTAAGTAGAGTGGCCTAAACTAATGGAAGTGTTGCATTCCTGCCATATGTATTGGAAATTTGAAAGAACACTCAATGCACAAGTATTTATAACTTGAAGATATTGTATGAAAAATATAAATCAAAGGTTCCCAAGCAATGAAAACTATGTTCAAAGTATTCATGAAAGAGCAATGTGAAAAAAATAAACTTCTTTCTTTGAGGAAGGAAGAGTCATACTGTATATGAATATGTGTGACATATGATTAGTCATGAAAAAATTATACCCTTTGCCTTGTTGTGTTATTTGGAAGTGAAAACTATTTGTCAATCATGCATGCCCTTATTTGTTGTGTCCAAACCAGTATCATCTCAGGCCACAAATTCTGGATGAATAGATATTTCTTTTTCATTTGTTTTTTCAAGCTATATGTGCCCTTTCATTGTTTTGCAAATCAGTAATCTTATTTACTAGAACATTGTAATGCATATATGTACACTGATTAATGTGTCTGAGTGCCAGATGGCCCAATTGGGGCTAATAAGTTAAAAAATGCCACTGGTAGATCCATTGGCCATATTTTAAAAATACACTCTGAATCTCTTCCCTCTCCCTGAGAGCCATAGCTTTTATGCACATAATTTATTCATTTCCTTTACCTTTTTTTAACCATCACTAATGAAAATCACCCTGTAAATGCAATATGTGACTTGCATCCAAACAAATATTGGAGTACAAATTTGAATAAATTTAGCATAACTAGTTAAATAATGAAGCTGCAGGGGCATAGAATTATCAGAGGGCTAATAATTGAAAGTCATCAACATTATTTAGGTCCAAATTTTGTTAAAAATAACTTATTATCCAAAGTGTAAAAGTTGAATAAAAAATTTAAATTAAACTTGTTTCTAATTTGCAAAAAGCACTATTTCCTAGTTTTTTAAAATATGATTTTTCAAAATATAAATAAAATTAATTAAATTTAAAATTATAACTGATATAAATAAAATATAATTATGCTGGCCTTGGTGGTGGCAGGGGTAACATCCTTGTCTGCCAGCCTGGGTTGTGGGTTTGAATCCTGACTAGGTGGATTTTTCAATATCCACCTAGGGCATGGATGTGTGTGTGTTTCGTCCTTGTTATTAAAAATGTTATAGTGACCACTGTAACATTACTGTACTTGTACTGTATTGTGCCTATTAGTGCTGTTTGTGGGCGATTGAAAATAAATAAAATAAATTTTTTCCCTAATTTTTTGTATTATATTTTATAAGAAATTCCATGCATAGAAACAAATTTGTCAGAAAAAGCCTGTCATTTTTCACATGTACCAGGTTCTGGTGTCCATCACTGAAAGAGTTAAAAGAAAAAAATTGAAAGTGGTTCACGAAAACTTGTATCCATGCTTCATGATACCTTCCAATTAAAGATTAAACATTATTTCACCTCATATTTAAACATTTGGTTTCAATCACTCATTCTTTTTTAAAAGAAGCAGCAATGTAGTAGCCCAAACATGAGAGAATGGTGCCTCATTGGAAACACTCACCCATATATGTACTATTCTTGCAGGAGAATAAGTATAAGAAGAGAGAAATGGAGAGGAGAGGTGAACTCACTCCAGGGGCCAGGAAACTTTCCCACAAGCAGATCAACCAACTCATGACAAGGTTCCCTACGTGAAGATGCTCTATAATCGCTGCACTGAATAGTACATAGCACTTGTACATAGTAATGTTCTCCTCAAGTCAAACATTCAGGTCAAATACTGTGGGTGATATAATAAAGTTACTTTTCAAACATTTAAACATTGTGTTGATATTATTTTCATACGTGAATCATTAAAACATCCATTAATTAATGAGTTTAAATGCTGTACTTTTAATTAGAGTATAAATACTGTGCTGTTTAATATTAACTCCTTGATGCTAAGGTTCTAATTATGAGTATTGCTTGTTTGCCTTAAAATGCTCAAGGTGATTCTCTGTTGGTTCCAGTTTGATACCCATTTAATATTTTCTATTCATTGCAAATTGCTGCCAAAATAGTTAATTTTCTTCTTTTTACTCTTGAAATGGAAATCCTCTTTTACAATGTTAGTATTTTATGTAAACAAAAGTAATTGAATGTTTCCCAGCCATCCTGTGGATAGTTAAGTGAGTAATGTCTGAAATATCTTTGCTATTTCCTTAGATTCTGCACTCTCTCTTTTGAAAGAGCTCCCATTGTATTTCCTTCACAATTTTATTTATTTAATGTCTTCCCAACAATCAAAATTACAGGGAGGACTATCACACATAAGCTGATCAATGGTATGTGGCAAAATGCTTAAATATGTTTGAGGATATTTTCTTTTATTTTTCATCTCAAATAAATTCCTTGTTCTGTGGTAAATGGCTATGGCTCCACTTAATCTGCTGGTCTCCTTCGCTGCTAGTATGACTGTTGCAACTTAATAATTTTTCATTGTATATTCATCTGAATAATACTCTCATTGTCATCTAATATTTCTTTCAAATTATGATACTATTTCCTGCAGGTTCAAGAAACAATCCCTCAACATGAAGAAATTCTGGGCATATGTTAAAAAAATCAGACAAACTACCTAATGATGTTTTACAATGATACTGTCACAGATAATTATAGTGATATTGCAAACCTTTTTTTCACAAACTTATGTAAACACTCAACCTAGTCCATTGGTAGACTTCGACTTTAGTGATACAATACACCTTTCAACTGGAGAAATCCTGATAAAACTGGCCACCCTGGATACTACCAAAGGGTTTGGCACCAATGATTTTCCTGCTTTACTTCTGAACACTGGAGGAATGCACTTACTTATCCTTTGTATATAAGATTTAATAAATCCCTGAATGAGAGTATTTGTCCTGACTGTTTCAAGTTAGGCCATATAGTTCCTATTCATAAAACTGGTGACAAAAATGATGATTTATCCCTGGTCGTTCAACATCTGGTAACTTATTGGCTTATCAGCATTTCATTGCAGAAGCCCTTGAAACCTCATTCCAAGTAGACTCAATGTATACAGACTTTCAGAAGGCTTTTGACAAAGTTAACTGTAAAATCCGGTATTTGAAACTTAAGGTTTATGGTAATTAAGGCTATTGAAGTGGTTTTTGAACTATCTTCTCAACAGAAAGTTATCATCAAACGCAATGGAGTAACTTCAACCTAATTTGATGCTCCGGGAGTACCTCAAGGCTCCCACCTGGGATGCTTATTGTTCATTATGTTTATCAATGACATTAGTGTCCATTTAAAGTCAGTGAATCATCTGGTGCAGGCAGATGACATAACAATATTTGAAATCATAAGAACCCCTAATGATTATATTAGGATGCAAGACTGTTTAGATAAGCTTAGCAAATGGTGTGACGATAATCTCAATGTTCTAAATGTTGCATAAGTTGCCTACATTCTGTGATTACTCCTTTTGTAATAATTCACTCCTCAGAGTCAACTATATTGTGGATTAAAAATTTAATTTGAAACTAATCTTAAATTTAAAAGTCATTACAAATATAACACATAGAACTTTAGGGTTTGTGTGGAGGTTCTCCTAAGACTTTCATAATATGCAGTGTATCAAAATACTATATATTTTACCTGTCCATCCTATCTATCTGAGTATGGTGCAATTGTCTGGTCACCCTATTATAAAGCACATGAATAAAGAATCCAGCATAAATTTTTGTGTATGTTTTCATTTAAATTTGCTAGTGACTCTGGTACACCATACGATTTTTATTATCTCCACAAAATGTCCACTTTGAATATGTTATCACTTTCCTCGAAGCAGGCTGTTCTACTCTTTCTTACTAAAAAATGAAGTTGACTGCAAGCAATTATTGGAAATAATACACTACCACATACCTAATATTTGCACAAGACAAGATCAATTATTCAGTCTTCCGTATTTCATGAGGAACTATACGTGTCACCTACCAATGTACAGAGGGATGGAAATGCAATATGTGAGAATCACCTTTTTCAATTGTTCCTTCTCAGTAATCGATAGTAAAATTAAGATACAAGAGTTTTAAAATTTATTCATGTTTGTTGTGTATTTTATTAACTATGATGTCATTATTGTTTTCATACTACAATGATATGATTTTGTGTTCATGTTTTTTGTCTAGGTTAAAGTTTTTACCGGCCAATAAAGAATATGAATACAGTAGAAATGTGGTTTATAACAAAATAAGTAAACATAGTTGACATCTGCTGTGATTATTTCTTGATATTTATTATTCTTTCAGTAAAAAGCTTGTCTACTAACATTTTTTTATTAAAGTAATACATTTTCGTGCATAACATTTCCTTTACTTTTAACTTTAATAGATTGCCTATGTTTAGGTTATAATAAATCTTGTGTCACTGACAATCCAGCAGGAAATCGCAGATGTGTCCGTGTAGGCCCAATGTTCCTGTACTCTGGTATTGAAATTATTGCGTTTGGTCAATTTATGTTGCCTCACAGTCATTAGAGGCGAGTTCATACACTCCACTTCTGTCCAGAACATCTCATATTTTCTCAGCGTTACTATTCACGGTTGATCTGGGCGATTACAAATAGGGTAAATAATAAAACGACGATGTGTTATTAATCTAGATAAATTTTTGGACGGAGTCAATAGATTCATACCAATAGACGGAAATCTGAGAGCAAAATGATATTGCGATTGTAGTACCCCTGTTTCAGATGAGCAAAATGGAAAATATTGACATATGAAAATCGCAATTCGTAGGTGCAGAGAGTCGCAGCGAGTTCCCCTCCCCCGTGGAGAAAGGATTATGCATGTTTTTTATAATTGTGTGCTGATGTCTTAAATATATTTTTAAGTGCGTGAAAGTCCAAGGAATAAAAAAAAAGCAATCTCGTGTTTTTGTTGATTATGTTGGAGAATAGGTAGCTTTATTAGCCTTCGATAATCATTATGGAGGGTAGAGAGAAGAGCGAACACCTTCTTGCTTTGAAAGGTATATCTTATTGAATTATCATCATGGTATTGATTATTATGAATTTTAATTATCTCTGTTATCTTGTATGCAGTGATGAGATTAACGAGACCGACACTATTTAGTCCAATAATAGTGACTTGTGAACCAAGCGACTTGCCAAAAAATTTACTAAATGATGACTTGAAAAACGACATTACTTCTGTACCTGGTGCTGAAACCTTAGCGGTTGGACAGTTTTTATTACTTCCACAGAGTTTTGGGTAAGTAGCAATTTAATAAATGAGGTTTATGCCTAAACTATTGTCACTTATTATGGTTATTGAAATTTAAGTACTTAATTTCTATTTGCAGAAGCATATATTTGGGGGAAACATTCTCAAGTTACTTATGTGTTCACAATGGCAGTACACAAGTTGTTAACGACGTCACCGTGAAGGTTAGTTGTACTTTGCAATTAGCCTACGTTTGCGAGATCTTGAGAACACACACTAGATTGAGAGGCAAATGTTTTATCTCTTGTGTCATCCATGTATGAAGTGTTATGCGTTTAACATTGATTAAGAAAATAACAACCCGATGGAGGTCACGTAATGACTTTAAGATTCAGAGCTCTGTAGTTTAACATCTGTACAACCATTATTTCTTCCTGGTATTCCTCATTGGAATCATTGTGCATTAGAATGTTTTCTCTTGGCGAGACTATGTTGACATTCGTGCGTAAACCCTTGACTCAATTCTTTCTGTAGTTGATGAATATTTTTATAGAAATGAAAACTTCTAATCTAAACCAACATCACTTCTGAAAAAAATTCAGAATTAGGCATGTGAAAGAATTTGACTTCAGGTGACATGGATGGAAGATGAAAAAAAGTATAATGAGCTGAATATCTTAAGTGAATAATAATAATAAATGTATTGGTTGTTAAGTAGAATACAGTTGACTTTGTCAAGTACCAAAAGGATAATGCAGACATATTATACAGTTCATATCAAAAAACAAAGTCCTTGATAGCTTAATCAAAATATTCTTCTATAGTATACAGTGCTTTAGATGCCAACTGGGAGTACAGAACAGATTTTAATTTGGCAGGGGTGGTTCCTCGTGATGAAGCAGGTAATGGTTGTATAATTTAATGTCCACATTTGAGACTGAATGTTGAGATTTTGACAGTCCAACTGCATTGGCATCGCCATTGCCCAATGGAGAAAGAATTTTTTTTTGTTATATTCATGTGAATCAGATCTTATCACAAAAGAGTTAAGATATTTTTTATATGTAGAAGTATTTTATGTACATACATACCTTATACGTTCACTATTTTGAGTTTAATAAATAGTAGTTTACAATGCTGTGAGGTAAAGACTGTTATTATTCTCAAATTAGAATATTTTTAAATAAAAATTGATCTCACATCGACGTCTGTCCCCAAATTTTAAGAATATAGTAGAGATGACTATGGAAGAGAGCATAGTACATATCTAGATATTTTAGCTGCCAGGAAAATGAAAACTTAAAAACATCAAATAATATTCCACAGAATTTTATTCTCACAGTATGATCAGTTTCAAAGCATTGGTATCATCATTAGTACCGGATGATAAAATACAATCTTTATTGGTCCCAGGATATTACATGGTAAAATATAGGATGGTGATGCCTATGATTTTGCAGCATCGGTGAAAAAGATAAGCTTATGGGTCTTACCTGTTAGAAGAATAGGGAAACTGATACAACACATCTTGAGGTGTGGTAGTTCATTTAATTGCATTGGAGTGGACCCTATTAGGGAGTGACTGTAGATGTAGGTGGCAGAGTACTGCAAAGGGCATACTCAACTGGGCCTTACATTCACTTTTTAATTCTTGTCAGACCTGTCAACTGGTCAAGTAGTAGGGAGGTAGGTCTACTTTGTTCACTACATTACCGAGAGAGAACTAAGTTTAGTTTATTGGAGTCAGATGTGCATAGACTGAATGATTTTTAAACCTGGTATGCACGCACAGCACAGATCCTGGCGGAGACTAATTATCAAATGCCAACCGATCTCCGTGCACCATTCATCAAATCTACCCAGATTGGCATCCCTGACAGTCGCAAACATGAAAAAAATTGCAATAATGCATAGTTCTGTTAAATTGGGTATATTATATTTACATAGCCCACCTTATCATGTAGAAACACCATATTCCACCGCACCAGATTCATCTCACTCTTAAACCTTTTTTAATGCCTTCTGAATCAACTCATGGGGTGCAGGAAAAAAATTGGCAATATTAAGCAATTCAATACTCATTTTGTTTTGGAGATAAGGTATCGATTGTTGCAACCAAAATTACCTTATAGTGTCACCTAAATTTTAAACGCAGTATGCATAGGTCTATTTAACAAGGAATGCGATTTAGTAGGCGACTACTTTTATCCTTGAATAATTTTTAAATTTTTTGTTCTGAAGTTGTTATATTATTTACAGATATTTTAAAACTATGTATTTATGAACTATGGATTGTATGTACTTAAATGTATCATTAGAGGATATAACATGTGAAGCTTATTACTTTTAATTTTTGAGACGATATGAATGTATTATTGTTTTTCGGCAACAATTTGATGAGCATAAAATCAAAATATTGGCTTTTCCATGGAAATACAAGAAAATATTTTTTAATCCTTTTGTTTGGAATAATATTGGAAAATAAATTACACCATTCTATTTACCGTTAGTTTCTGCTTCAGTAAAGATTTTTAAATTTCTTATTGCTAAAGTTTAATTTCCTGCTGTTTACGGCAACATTGCACCAGCCTCCTTATGGGGATTACCATGACCGATGAATCTCCATAAGCTCCCATACTGTCATAGTTTGGGCTACCCTTCTACACAAATAGGTCCACACATGTCCGACTGCCTCTGTAGCCAGACTGCAATCGGACTCGAACCTCCATAGTGGGCAGACTTGGTGCAAAGGCAGTTGGACCTAACCGAACTGCCTGCTGCTCATTGTGTTTAAATGCCCAGCCCGGTTGAGTCAGCCCTTTGCAGAACTCTGATAGATAGGGATGGTCTTTGAAAAACAGTTTATGTAGAATGTCAACAGTTAAAAACTATGAAGGAGCAAAGAGATTGGTTGGTGATAGGATAGTATGGTGAGCTAATAATTAATATTAGGACTAATAATGAGTAATTGTTTAAAATATTACTGTACCTACTCTAAATAGTTGAAATTACTCTGAAGGATTCATGTTTCCACAGATCAATTTATCAACCTATAGTTCATTGTTTTTCATAATTTGGTTTCTTTGTAGAAATCAGCAAATCCATCACAGAAATTGAAAGTACATTATGAAACAATAGCTATGTGGATTCATTAAATAGATAATCGTTTCCTTCTAGTATAATATTCCTTTGATATTTAACTCTTTTCATGATTGTATTTTTCATATAGTACATATATTCTTCATAATTTTTTTACTTTGCATTTGAATTTTCTAAGCTTTACATTTTGACAACCATCTATAATATTAAATAACATTGATTAATAAAGAAATATAATTATTAGGAACTTTAAATTAGTGTATAATTAAATGTTTGTCATTGGGTTTAATTATTAATTCCGTGCTACTTCTCCTCCATTAGTTATTGCCTCAATATTGGCATAATTTTGTGAGTTAAATAATCATCACATAATATGAAATCAGAAGTTGCAGAATTCTTTCTTTGCAAATATTGGAGGGTAGAAGCGACACGTTGCTTATTTTGGAGGGTAGAAGCAACACGTTTTATATGCCAATAACATTCACTGATGTTTTATCTTTCATACTTAGTCTTTGTCACCCTTTGGTTAACTTAAGAATTGAATGCCATGACAATTTTCAGGCTGATTTGCAGACAAGTTCACAGAACATTCAGCTGTCAGCCCATCAGGCCGAGAATACATCAGGGACCACTGCAGAACTTCTGCCAGAAGATACTGTGGATCAAGTAATTCACCATGAAGTGAAAGAGCTTGGAGATCACATGTAAGGATACTACCAAATTTATATTGTACATATACTAAAAAGCGATTGAATTGGAACTGCCTAACTTTTTAACAACCAATCTCCTTGGTAAAAGCTTGTTCACAATGGTTATCATGTCATTTAAATGTGTGGGAACTTAAGCATTGTCAAACAATCTTTTTCAACAAAACAATTTACTTTGGGTATGGGTGCCATCAGTAATTCAAGAATAAATTATACTATAGTATAACATAATGAGAACATCATGGGTAACAGTATTCCTTAAATATCTAAATAAAAAGCAAGTGGAAGTTACGTAATTAGCTAGAAATTTTATCTGGGTATCCCAGTTGAGATTTGCTCCTAGAGGTATCCCCAAGAAGTCATTGTAGTGTTTTTGACTGACTGCTCCTTATATCAGCATAAAAGATTTAGATTTAGAGGAAAAAGAACACTACTAGTAGTAGTACCATACATCTCTATTTCTCTAAAAACTCATGATTAAGATATATTTTTCATCTAATAAGTTCCATTAACTCTTTTATTGTAGCTGCTCCTCTGTAACTTCCCTCTTCCCATATACGAAAAGAAAAGCACAGCTATTGCTTGACTTTTTGGAGGTAATGGATTATAAATGTTGTTGGAAAAAAATTGTGTAAACTCCCAAATTCAATATTTAAGTCACTTTATTGTGACATATAGGAATAATATTTGTATTATAAATATATATTTGAGTATTATAGTATTTACTTATAACTTCATAAGTACTTAGGTATTTTATATATGATAAGTATTTCACATTTTAAGCAGGTAAAACTTTTCTACATTCAAAATAACCAAATCTCATGCCTATCCTTATTACCTTCTTTCACTGTGCTTTTGCAAACACATTATGTATTGCCATTGCTCTTTACTTTTATTAGTAGTTGCAGGACATTTTTATTTACATGTATTTGCTTATATATACGCATATATCATTAACTGGGGGGAGGGCAAAGAGAAAACTTCCAAAAACATGATCTTTTTGGAGCCATATTAGGAGTGGAGAGGTTAAGGCTTAACACAAACAGAATCTACATATGCTTGCTGACCTTCATGCCACCAATTTGTGATCCCAGTGTGCTTTTTCCAAAAGTAGTTCAAGTGTAAAGGAATGTGTCCACCAAGATTTCCCCCAAAGTGCAATGGATGGTCAATCAGGGAAAGGTTTTTCACCATATTCACTTATCTTACAACCATTAGGAAATCCAAAACATGAGAAAAACACCGGAGAGAATTGACAACACTGTATTGAATCCTTGCACATATGTCCCCACCCATTTGTAGTGGAGATCCTCAAAGAGTTCAGAGTTTTCAAGAACAGACAACTGTAACAATATTTTGGACAGATAATAGTATATTAGGGTTTTTTTCTACACCTTCTAAAATTGCTTGTCCTATATACCATAACAACCTATTTTACAAATTATTATTTCAAGACAACATTGACAGATTACCCCATTGATGACTTTATCCCTGTTTTTATCTCATACAAGTAATATGAATTTCACATATCGAATAAAAAAATATTTTTGTACCATTCCAGTGATCTAGCACATATCCACAGTCTTTGCTTTTCAACCAATTTCATGTCTTAGGTATAGTCAGCTATTCCACTTTCTTCAATATTTATTTATTCTTTTAACATTTCTTTACATTGTTAACTATCTTACCTTCATTAACTGTGGATGGTTTGATGGTGTCTCATATACCATGACATTTCATGGTGAGAATGTTATTACCCATTTGTTATTCATGATCAACGTTTCTTCTTTTGTTCAAAGGGTCTGTATTTTGTATCTGTTGGGCTATAGTGTACCACAAAAACCAGTTTCATTAACAAGTACATATTGACCACTTTGGGATTATGTAATAATGCTCTGATTGCCCTGAAGTCCATTGCCTAACTTATTTCTATTAATTATTTTCCCTTTGACACAAATCATCTGATTTCATACAATATTCTATCCTTCTTTTTCAGACTTGTTTGTGAGGTTGCTTACACTGCTGCAGGGCTCGGACGACTGTCATTTCGCAAGTTTTACAAATTTCAGGTGCTCAAACCACTTGATGTCAAAACAAAATTTTATAATGCAGAGGTAAGTGTTAACTTTCTTCTTTTGAGTTCCTATTTTGAATTTACCATCTGTTATGTAAATAATATTTTATTGTGCTTTCCTTATTGATTCTGGAAAGTATGAAAAAGAGTTTTCATTTTGAATACTTTCTTGATATCTAAAGGGAAAATGAACTATTTTTGAATTTTTTCTTGGGCTTATACTGTTAATTAAATTTCATAAAGAATGAGTAATTCATACTCTGTGTAAAGGTTTTTATAGAATTTAATAAAAAGTTTTGCTTAGGAAAACAGGAATTTAAATATGAATTGAAGCTTGAGTTATTATTGTATGTACTTATCTTTCCTGCTAATGATATTTCATTTGAAAGATATTTATTATTCATTATGAAAGCTGTACTTCTTGTTCTTTGGGTTGAAAAAATGAGTAAAATGTTAGTGTGGACCTATCCTTGATTACTACTGTCTTCATTATCCTTACACTTGATTACAATATATATATTTGATACCGCTTCATTGTTTGTATTGCTATTAATTTATTTTACTGCTTCCAATGTAAATATATATTAGGCTCTTTTAAATGCAGTTTTTAAGAAATTAAATTAGATACTAATGCATATAACAAGTTCATGGTTGAAATGAGGACACAGCAAAATGATAGTGTTTAGTTTTATTTCTGTAGTGCTCTGCCACAAGTACTTCCAGGAACATTTCTGGATCTGAGGGAATGTTTTTGTATTTTTCCATGACTTAAACATATAAACAAGGTAAAAATCACTTTATTTAATGTAAAATTAATACTCATATGAAAGTATGCCAGTAAGTCATTTATTAGCAAAATTTGAATACATTTCAATTTTTTAATCTGTTGGATCGCAGGCAGATTAATTTATATTTTACCTTTTTGTCTCTGTTTGTTTGATTTTAATGGATATTAAGGGTATGTAGTTAATTGTATGATAGTCATTATTTGTTGCATGTCAAGTTGATGTGTGAATTGGATTAAAGAAAATCCTGTGGGTTAGTCAAAGATTTATGTTGGAAAATGAAAATGGATAACTCAAGGTAATTTCTACCTTCAAGACATATACATTTAAAAAACAACTTAACGAATACAACTTTTGTCTCCTTTGTAGATAGGTATATTCCGGTTTATTTCCATCTAATTTATTCTGTAAAATTTGCATTGGGTGATCACTCTTGAATGTAACCAAGGAAAAATATCACATTACACAATGACAATGGCCTATATGTATAAAAAGCTACCTTTAACTTCAATGACATGCCTATACACTAGAGCTTCCAACCAAAAACAAGCATTTAGTTATCAAGTTATTCTGTTGTAGTTTTTCTCAGTCTTTAATATGAACACCTTTCTACATAATATGTAATCTTATTATGATGCTCATCTTCATATTATGATGCTAATAATTATGATACATTTCATGTTGCTAAGTAGTAGAATGTTCACAGAAAAATGAGAACTTAAAACACTCCGTAATATTCTACAGAATTTTATTGCCTGGGTACTACTAATTTTCATGAACTTGATGATGTTGTCTATATATAGGAACTAGTACATAGTACTTTGAGAATAAAATTCTGTGGAATATTATCAAGTGTTTTATGGAGTGAATTTTTCATTTTTCTGTGAAAAAGAATCTTCACAGAGTAAGTAACATGTACACAGCTATTGTTTCGATGAAAAATGGTCATTATCCTCTACAGCAACAAAAGACTGTAAGGTTTTGTCTACAACTGTTATCTTGAATTTAAAAATTAAAAATACACTGCAATTTCACAAATTTTATTCTTAAACTCACGACCTGGGTTTCACCACA
>WURS02472422.1:0-29472 GCA_011762765.2 Rhinocypha anisoptera
GCGAAGATCGCCATCATCGCCAAAACTGGCCGTGTTTTGTAATTTTTTATCTTTTGTGGATATATAACATTTATTTAAAAAAACCATCACTCTATCATGGAATTACACCAAGTGACGGCCTCCACAGTGAACTTTATCTTATGATGGTATTACTTTTATTAAAATTACATGCAAATGTCTCATAACTCATACCAACTATGCAATTTGACTAAAATTTAATTTATTTAAAAAATAAAATTTTTAATAACGGATACTACAGTAATACCTTACAACCTCTTCTTTATCTTCTTCAACTGAAGAAAACTGTTTCCATATAAAATGAACAACATGACAACTATTATTATGAATTGAAACTATTTTTTTACGAGATAGTCCCATGAATGTGTCTTCAAATTCCACTATCTTATCATTTATGCCAATTAATGAGTTCTTTGCAGTGGCATTAATCTTAAAGAAAAGTTCTTCACCTGAATACAAAAACAATTATCATGATTAGTGTTATTTCATAAGAAGTATTCTTTAGTCAAAGAAAGAACTAGCATAATTAAATGCATTTATCATGGCATGAAACATTATAAACAAACATTTCATGTGCTCTTATTAGGAGAAATGCAAAGGTTATGTATGTAGTATAATTTCAATAACCAACAACTATTTTCTTTTTTTCCAACAAATACATTTTAAGTTAAATGCTCAGTACATTGATTAGTTGAGCCGAAATCCACTGTATTCATTCAGTATAGTTGTTGAAGAAAGCATCCAGAAATAAGAAACTTAGGACACAGTTAATACTTTGCCAAATATGATCTCATAAATAGTCTATATTTCCCACAGTAATAATCCAAGGCATCTTTCTATATAAAGAATGACCAAAAGATTCATGTCAATGGAAAAAGGAACAACATTCTATTTATAGACCTACATTCAATGACTACAGTACTCTGCACTTGAGGTAATTAGACAGCATTTTAAGCCATTAGGAGTAATTTATAAATATAATAAATAGCATCACTACACAATTACACTTAGCAAAACATGCATGGGAAGAAATGATTTCATTTCACAAATTGTTTGCTAGCAAGTAACGGAGATTGGGCACAATATATAATATAGAGAAGGACAACGCAAACCTATTTCAAAGTAATTTCTTTATAAAATCCCTCCATAACTCAAAAGTTAGCTGACAGTTAATGAACTCTCCTTTTTGGTATGTTATTTTCAATAATTTATAACTTTTAATTTTTAATAGCAAGAGGATTGGAAATTTTTGTAAACTTGTATGAAGTAGTGCATTGTTATATACTAATTAAAAAAAAGAATTTGGATAAATATAATTATTTTTATGTTCTACATACTGTGATCTCTGAATTCAAAGAATTATTTTTTAAAACAACCTGCAATTCTTGATTTCCTAGAAATCGGGACCTCCCAAAATGAAATATTTTGCTAGGTAAAATGATTGATCTCCATAACAATACTAATAACAAATTCTTTGGCAAAGAATAATTTGGTAGGTTGTTCATCCTACCAACACACAGAAAATACGTGGTGAGGGTGCTGAAATAACCGCGTCATGATGTGTTAGATTAGCGTGGTATTTATTTCTCAAAGCACTACAATTCAAAACGGCAAGATGGTGTCTTAGCATCGTGAGCGAGAGGGACGATCCCTTGCATGCAGCATGGCCGCCAGATCGGAACTCCTTCTCCGCTCTCATTCGGCCCCCACTGTGGAGCCACCTAGCGGCCGGAAAGATAACTCTTAAGAATTGAAATTCTAAGGCCGCTACAAATAACAGAAAAATATCTAAACAATTAAACAAATTTTGCTGCAACTTCAGGTCTGAAATCACCAACAAATACTTCTTTATTACCTGAATAAACTCGCATCCCCTCCCACACAAAGCTTTAGTATGCTTCACCATCATACTCAATTTCAATGTAAAAAGGCTACAACATATCAATTTCAGCGCAATCATTGATATAATTTTCTCCATCACTGTCTGAACTCATATTATTATTAGAGTAACTTGCAAGTTATATTTCAGTGACTTCCTCATCATTCTGAAGTGATTGTCTTTCTGCACAGTTTGAAGCCATAATAGTGAAACAAGCATTCAGCCACAACATTCAGCATTTCAGGAAATGTACTAGGTACCTAAGATGGTACTGAGAGTTTAACTAAAACCAAATCTCAACCACTCCCAATAATTTTTCTCCTTCCATTTTTTTCTTTTTCTTACCAATCACCACACTATGGATTGCCTATCATCACTTTTCTCTCATCTAAACTTTCCTTTACCTCCCATTTCTAATATTTTTCTCCCTCAGTTCTTACATCTCCATAACACTTTCTTCCACTTCCGTTCACATTCTGTAGTCCATGTGAATACTCTTTCAGAACTCACCCTTTAACATCTTATTTAAGTGTATATCAAAATTGGCTAATTTTGTTTAATAAAATGATTTATGCCATAAATTATTATTGAAAATTTACAAACGTTTTCACCCTTAATATTGTTTTTTATACTCGGAGACAAGCAATATATTTATTTGATCTATTAACAATGCATAGTTACTTTAACAAATAAAATTAATTATTCCTTACCATTTTGAAAGATAACCTTGATGAATTCTTGAAAAACACCTGTTTTCAATGACTCAAATATTACAGAAATTTGCTTGTTTTCACCACTTTTCAAACATACATGCTTTGGTTGTACATGAAATGGACTAAGATGCAAAGAAAGTAATTAATGAAATTATTACTGTAAATATCACAATAATATTTTTTAGATGAATAGAGTACACAAAATGGCTTCATAAGTTATTGCCTTCATCTACACAATCAACAAAAAAGTCACTCAATACAATTAATTCAGAAATTTTCCTTTTTTATGTAGGCATATATATGATTAAGTATTAGCTTTTATATTATATAAGATAAGGGACATCTGACTGAAATCAGGAGTATTGTCAACACACAGTTTATAAATCTTGGATAGGCGCTACAAATCTAGAAGATTTGTAGCACCTATCCAAGCTATCCTATGACCTGCCAACCTCTTCATACCATTATAATTTTTAACTCTTGATTTTCTGCATCAATTGTTTTTCATATGCCATACTTAGTATGTACCTCTAGAGTTCTTCCCTACCATGATCCCTTCCAATGTATTCTTTACTAAAGTGCCTCTGTGAGATGCCTCATCAGTTTCCCTCTTCATTTTTGAGTCATTAATTTTTTTCTGTCCCTTTAAAGTACTTCATTGGTTATTTGGTCAATCCATTTCATTTTTAACATCATTCTGTTGCACCACATTTCCTTAGCTTAGTCCTCTTTTCACTGACAGTGTTATTGTCCATAATTGTCTTCCATAACAAAGTATTCTCCATATGCATGGCCTAAAGAATCTCTCCCTTATTTCCAGGCTAATATAATTTGCAGTAAGTAGTTTTTCATTCTGAAAAAAATACCTTCTTCCCCTGAGCTCTACCACAGTATTGAACAATAAGTCGGCTTGATGGGTGAAGGTGGAGCTCACTAAGTACTAAACCCTATGGCTTGTGAAATTCATACATCTGGGTAGAGGGCCAATTCATTTCCCTGTGCCACCTAGAATACTCCAGGCAAATCAGGTACCCAGAAAAGCACTTAGCTTGGGTTATAGCTGGAGGTATCCAGTGGCATCTCCAGGAGTTGAACCCAGGCCCCTCATACACTCTAACCACAGGGCTACCACAAGTATTGTCCTTATTGCTTTGTCCATCACTGATAATCTAGATTCCTCTGTATCAGAATTCTTCCTGTTCTTTCCTGATTTTATATGATAATTTTTCATTTTTCAGTTCCAGATTTGAGTCTTATTAAAGTTCATTTTCAATCTATACTTTCTTCTTAAGTTTTCCCTAAAGATTAATACCCTTGTGAGTTGCCCTTAATGCCCTCTTCTTTGTTCACCACCAATATAGTAATATCCACAAACCTCAGTATGGTAATTTCTTCTGCCTGCTATCAACCCCATTTTTTCTTACCTTTCTACTCATTCATTATTCTCTTGCTGTAAATATTGAAGGTCAACGACAACTGTGAGCATCCCTATGTTACTATTTTCTATATTATTGCTTGCCTGCTAACACCACACCCTACCCTTTTTGCCTATCTTATATAGCATGCATATTATTCTTCTGCCACCACCTGATAACATGTCTTTCATATGCCACTTGTCCATTTGAAGAAAAACAGATTGGCCTACTGATTCCAAAAACCTTATAAAAAATCGTTAAACAAAACGACATGTAATACTACAAGAATTCTAATGACAGATGTGTCAACAAAAAATTTGCAGATAAAATTACTATCGGAGGCAGTCAAGGCCAAGAACTATTCCAACAACTCAGGTATAGTAGAAACTAGAAAGAATAAGGCTATTCTTCTTTTGTGATAAAATATTTTTGTGAATTAGCTTAATACCATATTAATGAAAATCTACATTGTCTATTACCTAATTATAAATACCATTATTATTATACCTTGAAGCCTCAAGATTGAAAACAGCATCTACTTCACCCTTGTTGAAAACACAGAAAATATTTGTTGTTGACATATTTACTGGGCATTCTCCTAGATTGATTTCATCAGGAAAATCAAGCAAAGGTCTAGGTCCAATAGCTAAAATAATAATAATAATTAGTTGGTTCTGATAGGTCATAATATAAGAAATCAATAAGGGCACATATATGATAACCAAAAACAAACCTATAAGTGGAATATCAAAGTTTCCATCTTTACAATGAAATGTCACTTTATGATAGTAATCCTTTTTTTCCAAAGGTATGAACTTAATTGCAAACTTTTCTGACATTCCTGGAGCAACTTTAATCAAAGCTTGAGAATTGTAGCATATAGAGAAATACGGTGACTTTTCACATGCCATTGTCAGACATCTGGTGACCTGATGATGAGAAAAATTTGAGTGTAATTAATCTCTCATCCCTCTATTATCAAACTGGAGCTGAGGCCTTCAACCCAATGTTATTTTGAAGGATTTTTATGGCTTGATGGCAGATTCTATCTTATTAAACCATCTGCTTTGACTCTTTGGCTGTGGAGATGTTCTTGAGTTCTTAATAAATGAATATAATTATTTAACCACAATTAAAATTTGATCATAAGACATCATCTTAAGAACAATGTCCATTAGGTGACTCGAGGGTTTTAAGGTTTCTTGTGTTGATTGATTCTTTTAGTTTCACAAAGATTCCAGGTATCATCATCATTGGACCTAAAAATGCTCTCTTGACTTCTAATCACCATTGAAGTCTTCAATAGTGATTATGATGGCTATTAGTTATTGAGAAACCATAAACAATACATGAAAAAAGTTGTTATTGTGTAAACATGAGCTTTCAGTATCGAGAAGCCTGCCTGTATTCTGGTTACATCAAAGCTGTCCATATTAACTATGAGCTCTTAAAATATTACATAAAAGAGAAATTTGACAGGAAAATGTTTGAAATGCATAATTTTTTAAAGAAGCATTGGTTCATGAATTTCATCACTAAAATCACTCTTAAATGAGAAAAATTAATGACTTTAATGAGCTTGATGACTGACACTCATTTACTTGAAACAAGCAAAACTATCCATTCAAAGTTCCTACCTGTTTTGAATTTCTTTTTGGAAGGTTTAAGTTATCATATAGGGGCCCAAGAAAAATACCAATTAGATATAATATTTCCTTATTCTGGGACTAATCTGTTTCAAATGAGTCTAGTCAAAAATGTTGTCCTTTTCCTATGTATCTCATATGTAACAGAATCTCCAACTACTATACAATACTAGTTAACTTCTAAGCCACCACCAGTACTTAGTTGTGTTTTATAATGGGTGTAATTTTGCAGTTCTACATATAAATTTATTTGCAAAAAAAGTCTATTTCTGCAAGTGAAATTCTTTTTTTTAACTTTCAGGAAGTAATTCTGCTTATATGATGCAAATAACTTCTACGTCACAACAGGAATCTTTTAATGCTAAAAAGGGAAGATTAAGTATTCATTCAATCATGAATAGATAATCAAAATTACCTCTAAAATAAATTATCAGAATTTAGGAAGAGAAGGAGTTGATTTGAGTTGATATAATGAAAAATGACCTCTCCATTCGTGAATTCCATAGTGTGATATAATTTTCAATGTGAAAACTCTTGCAATGGATACAGTTGAAAGCTACTGCCAGTTCACAAGAGAAAACTAATGCAGGGACTTCAAAAGGACAGCTTAACTTACTATCATTTCATATTGTTTTACAACAGCATGTGGCCCCACATTGCCTTGCAGGCAGTTAAATATTGAAGTTGAGAGTGGCCCAAATATGCACCCACAAGACCATCCTCTATCCAAGTTTCAGACTTCTTAAAATTCATGGATGGTGGGATTCCAGCAATACCAGAGCATTCAAAATAAAACTGAGAGATTATGCCAGAGTTACAAAAGCTACTGTTATACAAAAACATACATACCTCAACCTGGGGGTTATGATACTAAAAATATTACATTGAAGTTGGTTTTTGCCAGAACAATAAAGTTAGGTGAACGTTTAGATCAAGTTCTTTTAATGCCAAGTAATTTCTTTAATTAGATATTTTTTTAAAAAGCACATACCAATCAATATATGCAATTTTTAAATAATTAATTACAGTTCAAAGGTATCAAATTAACTTGCCTTGTCAGTATTCAGCATGCTAAGGGATACAACATAAACATTTTCTGGAGTAAAACTTTGGAAGATTACTATGGGTATTGATGGCTTGAATGCATAAGGAAAGTTCCTCTTGATGTATTTTTTAACAAAAGGCCCACTCTGCAACAACTCTGTCCTTTCTTCAGTAGAACGAGTTACTTCTTTTGAAAAATCTGGAGGAGTAACCTAATAAAATATTTTAAATCATGGCTTATAAGCTTTAAGAAAGATTTAACAAAGCTAAGTAACATAATACGAATATTTCATTGAATATGAAGTTGGTTGCATATTTTATTAGTATGTCAGCATAAAAAAAGGAAATTCTGAATTACATTAGTTTTATACATGTTACCTAAGCTCATAAACTGATTTCCTAATAATAGAATTTCAAAGTAAAACAAATTTCCTGTTCTCACAAACACTCATCAAGCATGCTAAAGGGCAGCAAAAACTAATAACCAGACAAAAGAAACTCTACACAATATATTTTCTTACGCCATTTCACAAGAAAATGTAATCTCTGGTTTCTCAACATAGAATTAATTATCTAGGAAAACCAAACTACTAAATATAAAGAAAACTGAAAAATTAATTATTCTAGTGGGTTCACACATTGTAGGGGGTGAGGGATATGTGATCTTAGTGTATTAAGGTGTGTAACTTTCTATCACTGAGATAGATGGATGGTCAAGAGGTCTTTCACAAGGTACCCCTGGTTTTCACAGAACATAATGGCCCTACACTAAATGGTCAATAAAATGCCCCCATCACCATGATGGTTCCCTATAGCATGTGCATAGCAGAGTGTAAGAAGCTGTGAACAGAGAAACTGGATATGACCCATGTATGCCAAGCTCTGCATGGAGGGACCTTTCCCTAGCTGCTCATAGGAATGAAATGATACTCACAGGGGGACCTTCAAGCTCCAGTTCAATGTATTAAAGTCTCAGGTGTAACTTTGTGAAATTCATTCATAGAGAACTAGGAAAATAAGAACCTTGGCAATTTTTACTTATATCTGTTTTATCTCACAACCATGGTCCTGTTGCAAAGCAACAGCATTAGGTGAGGAACATCATGTATACAGTGAAGGAGTCAGGACCAGGAACCCTCTGGTAAGGATGGGGAACTGGACATGAATGACTCAATCAATATATCAAAGATGAGGATGCTCTCCATGAAGGGTCAATGTAGTGGAACAGTCAAAAATGGAAAAGAACAAATACCATCTTTCTCATGAATGGGAAAGACCATGTCTTCATGGTGAGGTTCTTCCCCAGCACCACTCTGGGGGACAGGGCAAGGGAGGGGAATGAGACCACAAGGATCAGTAGACCAAGAGGACAATGCAGCAGTTACACACTTATGACTGAGGCAGTATTTACAGGCTGTAAACCTTTGGTCTAGCCTGTGAAAGTGCTACATACCAGACTAACCTGCCTGGCACATTTCATCATCAGGGTCTTTCCATGTTAGTTCAACCACACTATGACACCCACTGACTCAGATTTTAACAAAACTTGGTACATATCATCCCTTCACTAATTTCAAGAAATTTCAAATATTTATCACCTGAGTCAAAGTAAAATTTAGGCAAATAAAAATGGAATATTTCAGTTATAGTGTTAGAAAAATAAATTAGTGTCACAAATTTCACTTTTTTCATAAAAAAGAAACTGAAATGTAGATTTAACAGACTGTGAAAGAACTCTTTTAAGACTTAGAACAGAAGCTTCTGAAGAACTGAGCACAATTTTCCTCCATCATAGAAGTGTATTTTTAAAGAAGTATGAATTTCTTCAAAAAATGTGTAGTGATCCTACTCAAAGACACAAGAACAGTTCAGAAATCACAGTATGTGGTCCCATGCACCAATCTAGGCTTTTATTGTCAAAGGGATATAATATGAAACCATTCCATAAATCGCTTGACATGCAGAAATGCTGCTGGTTTACAAAGGAAGACGCCATTTCAAAACTCAGTTCATCTTTTACTGAGGTATAAAGTTCTAACTTAAAATTACATGCTCTTAGAGATCATAAAAACTTTCATATGTGAGGGTAAAACTAGAAAAACTTCAAGAAACAGTAAGAGTAAGATTGAGCAGATATGGACATGCTTGTAGGAATAGCTATATTTTAAATTCAATAGGATGAAAAAGGGAAGGAGGCTATGAAAATGGAATAATGAGAGTTTGACAGAAATAAAGATGAAAGGATCGTGGCAGCATAACTTTTTGTTAGTTGTTATTGTTGTTTGATTGATTATCAATTGTTTCATAGCATAAAATTATTGTAGTGGATATGAAAGGGAAATACATTGCCATGGCCATGACAAGTTAAAGCTTGCTAAAGTAGTGGCCTATGTCATCACCACAGAGACAAGAACTATTCAAGCTCAAGTGTTCACTCCAGATTCACTTTAACAAACACAAAAGCCAACCATTAACTCAGAAAACCTGTTCTGCAAGGAGAGTACACTTCCCTGACAGATTTCAAGTTGGATCTTTCTGACTATGTCACTAACAAATTATGGTGGTGGGGACTGATGTGTTGACACATCTTTTTGGTATTTGTAGATTGCTGTTAATAGATATATAAAATGTATACCTAATGGCAAAAATCATGAATAATAACAGGAAATTATATGCTAACTAATGGAGATTGTTGGGTTATTTGAGGTAATAAAATGAACCACCATGTTGGAAGCAAAGTGAGTACATTACCTGACACCCCAGAATATTAGGATTTTGTAGTGAGAACTTTAAGCCAAGGTAGTCAGGGAGGGAAAGCGAGTGAAAAGTGGTAAGGTCTTAAAACAGGGATACCAATGTAGGTAAAATATTAGGTCGAGTGAATACAAAGAGAACAAGAAAGGTTATTGGGGGGACCATCAATAAAACACCGGAAAGTAGGAAATGGATCAGTATGGAGACAGTAAAATAAAGGTGATAAATAGTCTGAGGTGAGAGAGTAAGAAGGTGAAGGAAACAGGCAGATGGAGCATGTGAAAATACATGGAAAATTTGGAGAGGCAGAGAGAGATGGATGCACTATAATTGTCAGGATTGGAAAAGAAAATACAATGCCTACCATTGTGAATAAATCATGAATTTAATCATATTCATGGCATTGGGATTTACTTTGGAATTTTTCCATTATGGAAGAAAAGAGAATTGAAAATTTGTAAAAATTTTATCAGCATTTCCATTATTATTATTGCAGGTGGCTTTTTACTACATTTATATTTAGTTTCTGCCATGAATTGGAAAAGGTATGGTAGAGATTCCGGAGAAACTGAAGGAAGTTTGGAGAAACTGGAAGAGATTCCGGAGAAAATGAAGGAAGTTTGGAGAAACTCATTGGTAGAAAATAAAAGGCCTATATATTTAAATATAGCAAGGATTGACAGCAATTTAAACCCAGATATACTAGATGCCCACCATTTTTCCTCTCTCCTACCCCACTTCCTATCTTTATCTTATACACTTATATCTCCTTCCTCTTATCTCACCACCCCCACTAATCACAGTAACTGTTTACCTGCTGCTAATCTTGTCTGCTCCCTAGTTATTCCCAATACTAGTGTTGCCTGCCACAAATCCAATTTCTAAAATAAATGTATGCCAACATTTAGGAAACTTCAGTATGCATCGGAAATATGAGTACTTCAGTATATCCCCAGAAGTGATCATAATATGAAATCAACTACACTTACGATCTGCATACGATCAACATACATTAAACATTTGATCAAAGGCTCTTTTGTCAAGAATTTCAATAGTGTCTATGTAAAATATAGATATTACATGTTATCAGTCTTAACCTATAAATAATAATGAAGATTCATCCATGATAATGTGGAATACGGAAACTTATATTAATCATGGACTCATAATAATAATGGAAAATTGAGTTTATCCAAGTATGATTGTCAACTTTTGTTACTCTGTGGCATTACTTGAACAGCAGTTTTTTCCTTTTCCAAAAATCTCGAATTAGTGGCTGAGTATATAGATTTATGGTGAATATGAAAGAGAGCTTACAAATCAGCTATTCTCATTTATTGGCCATCGATGATGACAAAAAAAAAGTTTTATCGAAAGTCACTTTTAAATTTAAGAATATTTGCATGACAATAACAACTGAATGGATGTGATCCTGCCCTTAAAATAGCCGACTTATATACCTTCCATAGTGAGTGCATAAAAATGAGTTAATACAATCTTAAGATGAATTTTAATACTTTGGCGCTAACACAGCATTAACTAAAAAATTTAAAAGATAATTTACCTTTCCAAGTGTCACTTCCCTAACGTTTGAGGATAAGAATGGGAATATTTCCATTAACTTAAACGTTCCCATATTTTGAATACGGTTTCAACTATCGACAGCGTTGGAGAACCAGTTATGTCGAATGTGATGTAACAATCGATTATGAAAAGCCTTAACCGCCATAACAGCATAAAAAACAACATGAAAATCGTCATTGTTTATTCAGTCCCATAACTTGTTTCATAGCTACGCTATTTTAAGAACATATCTAAAACTTCTTTGGCGATATTATCTATGGGAATATCACAAATTTGTGTTTACGAAATGGAGTAATATCGAACGAAAGGCAGTGTTTTGTGTGACTGGAAACATTGCCATGAAATACAAATTTATTTCTAAAAGGGAGAAACTAAACAAAGTCACAAAAATATCATTTATAACCAATAATAAGAAGAATATGCAGTTTCCACTAGGTACTTACTGAGTCACGTTGGATTTCACTGTTTCTACTATTAATACTACATAAACAGATTTTCTCTTGGCGGGAAGGCATATTAGTTAGTTAGATATTAGTATAATAAGTTCTTGCTGATGTTTATAGTATGTTACTATTTTTTAACATTAGATGTAAACTTTTTCAAGACTCTAGTTAAATAATTAGAGGTATATTTACAAATCTGTCAGCTCCGAAATTGTTTATGCTCCAATAAAAAGGTATAAAGGTAATAAAAGTACCCTAAAATCAGACAATATTGATGAATATATTTTTCACTTTACGATCTTGGTGTTACATCGAATACAATATATTCTAATTTTCTTGACTTTCAAAAGAATACTCATAAAAACAGACACACTATTCCTATTGCAGATGTCGTAGTTTTGTTTTCCAACGAGACGATTTTCACTGGTTTTCTATTGAATACATAATATTTTTAAAATGATTTTTAATATAAATCAGAGTCATGTACGTCTTACCTATTTTTTATTGTTATTTTTGTTCACTCTTTGAAGAATTAATTCAAAATACCGCCTTTAAGGCTGAAATGAGCACCTATCGCTTCTCTTGTTATTTCAAGGACGTCACACGTGCGTCACGCATTCTTTCTTCATCAAAAGAACATCGTGAAATCCTATCAGTCTCTTTGTAAGGTCCTCGAACGGCGAGAGTGGTTTTGTTACGCGGGAGCAAGTATTTATTTCTTTGATTAGTGAAGTAATCATGAAGATTTGGACATCGGAACACATTTTCAAGTGAGTGGTTAAATACTTCAAAATCAGTCCTTCATAAGTTTATGGCTTGATAGTTTTGTCTAATTTCTCAATGACTTAGTTGGCATTTACTCCAGCACTCCTGTTTTTATTTTCATGCATCGCCCCTTTTTACACTTTTTGTGTCTGTTACCGGCCTATTTTTCCAATTAATTATTGTTTTGCCCTTAAGTGTTTTAAATATTTTATTATCATTGTTGCACTTCAGTTTATATTTAATCCCTTTGGTATTACTTCACTTCATTTTGCTACATAACCCAAATCTCTTCGGTTATTCTTCTTATAAAAGCTATTTCATTCAATAACAATCGTTTTATGTGCAAAATTACTCGCTGCTGCACCATTGGTTGTTAATTGGAACAATTTAAAACTACTGTGGTTTTTGGCTACAATGTGGTTTTTATCTAAGTTAATTTTAGTATTAGGCATTTTTTCACTGTGGGAAATGAATTCCTTTTATTAAAATTCCTCATTTAAAAAAAGTTATTTCTATGAACTTATTTTAAATCATTAATATTTTAAGCCACCCCTGGGAAACCGTGGTCCAAGCTGCTTGGCGCAAGTATCCCAATCCAATGAATCCAGCCGTAATCGGAACTGATGTTGTGGATCGAAAAGTAGTGGACGGTGTTCTTCGCACTCATCGGCTTGTTAGTTCTAAATGGGGATTTCCAAAGTGGGCCCAGTCGGTAAGTATCATTGAAACTTTTTATGCCGATTAGTTTTAAAGGTTCTTAAGGCACCAGTTCTCGAGTGTTTATTCAGTCAGCTCTGTGTCCACCAGTTAATTGAGAGTTATTCTTTCCTAATTTAGAGGAAAACCTTAGGTTATGTTTGAAAAGTCATCTTGTTGTTTCCAATGACCGACATTTAATGCCCTTTTCATCAATTTTTGATTTTCCTTTGTACCAGATTTGATCTGTAGGAATATTAAGAATCTCAGTTGTGTTCAATCGTTAAGTAGATATTTGGTAGTATAACATTTGTAAAAAATTCCACAAAAACCAGCAGTAATTATATTCCTGGCGATTACACTTATTTTCTTAGTATGGAGTAGGTCATTGGAGGATTCAAAGTCTCTCATACATGATACACATTTAAATTCAAGTTGTTTTTATGAGAATTTGTAATATTATGAGAATTGTTAAAGTTTTTGGCATTCCAAAGAATATCGTAATTTTGAAAATTTCAAATGCATTTCTTTGCCAATACTTAGTGTAACTGTAAATGCACTGAAATCCTGAGTAATTGCTGCATGAAGTTCATAATTTTTTATTGCACAGCGATAAAAATGAATGTGCTACATTTTGTTACACTTTTGTTACACTTTGTTACACATTTTGTTGCTACACATGAATGTTTTACACAACCACCATAGTGGTGGATTGGCATCACTGGAAAAAGATGGGAAAGGGAAAAGTGAAGTTTGAAACAGTGAACTATCAAAAGGAACTTGAAAATACTGTAGTTGTTTTTGATGAGGAACTCTTAATTATAGTTTTCTAATATAATTAACGACATAATTCTAGTGAACTCACTTTGATAACCCACACATTAAATGTCTGTAAATGTTAAATATTCCATTATTATTTTGGAAACCAATCGCTTAGTTTGTGCCATCATGACAGTTTTGAACATTTCTGGCCACTCCATGTTGAAACACTCAGTGTACTTTAAAAAGATATTTATTGTAGAAAGATATATTGACAACACTTATTAATGACCCATTTACCACAATTATTATTACCACAAATCTCACGTTTTACGTCATTGAAGTAAGTTTTCACTCCCCTGCATTTAACCTTACATATATGTGTGCACAGTGAGATCAACAAATTGTTGCATACTTTTCCTTCAGTGTCACCTAAATATTTATAATCTTTTAAAAGTTATACCAACAATGTATTTATGACAGTTCAACACCTATCAGATTTTCTTTTACTTTTTACAGCACTATCAGATATAATAAATTAAAAAAGGACCTGCTCTCTCAAATAAAAGTTTCTTTTTCCCTTAAGCTTTTCCCAGTTTTTTAGCTGGACTCACTTTATTAAGTAGTTTTGACATTAATAAAAATATAATAAATTATAGAAATATATAGAGAGTAGAAAAGAAGTATGTCATATAATTTAGTATATTTTTATTAATGCCAAGGAGCTGTGATATATAAGTTATATAATGGTACAAAGCTATTTTGAATGGTGTTTAAGAACCAAAAGCATTATATTTGTATTATTAATGCCTTTGCTATTCCCTCACTTTACTTTGTATTCTAAGAGCTATAGACCTCTGTAAATTGTTTTTGTTTTCCTCAACTTTGAATAACATTCATCCATGAGATATATAACAACCACACTATTCAACACTAAGGTTGGTTTGCTATGCAAGGATAAAACTTAAATAATACTAAAACCACCAGCATGTGATAATTCACACATCAGGGAAGGGGGGTACATTCTATTCCCTGTACCACCTCTGGTCACCAGAAAGATCTGGATCCCAGAAAATCACTGATTGGGTATAGCTAGAGATGTCTGAAGGTTTCACCAGGACTTTAACCCAGGTCCCCCAATCAGTAGCCAAGCATGCTACTCATTCCTAGGTTATGTTTTCCAATTATTTCTGAAAAAACCTTACATACGAGTAATTAATTATCTGCAGATTAAAATTAAATCTGGCTATTATGTTAACTTTTTTACACTGTAGTTGGATATGTGTTGCAAATAGACCAGTGTAAGGATTTGAGGACTATATTGGAATTACCTATATTACAAAAGGTTTTCTTTTCTTTCTTTTATATTGTGTATCTATCCAGTACTGAATAAATCCCATAATCTGAAGATGTCATCTGATTTGTGTTTTACAATGTTAAGTCATACCTGAAAATCTGATGTATTATAAGGTCGTTGGAATAACTTTGTACAATTGTGACAGAACGAGAACAATACTACTTTTTAATCATACAAACTTTAATTTTTAGCAGCTAAGAGTTTCAAATATCAGTTTCAAGTGAGGTAACATAATATTTTCTTTGGTACCCTTATATAGTTATCTGCTGACCATCCCTCCCACCCAACTCATTCTCCCACATTACTCAAAATTTTCCCACTTCATACCAGTTATATAATTTGGAATGCTGTTTGTATTACATCAAGACTAGTAGACTCGAAAAAAACAAATTTAAGATTTAGTACAATTTAGTGTCATTCTTATACTCAAGGTTCACTGTGGAGGCCGTCACTTGGTGGAATTCTATGATAGATTGATGGTTTTTTAATAACTATTATATTTCCACAAAAGATACAAAGCATGACCAGTTTCGTGCTTTGGTTGATGATGGCGATCATCGCCAAAACTGGTCGTGCTTTGTATCTTTTGTGGAAATATAATATGTTCTTATACTGTTGTAAACCATATTTATCAGTTTTGATGGTCTAATTACTCAATGTAAATCATTCAAATCACTCAATTTGTATCAACTATAAAATAGGCAAAAGGTAGTGCTCTTTGTCATGCAATTTCAGAAGGGCTCGCACTTCTTCAATTTTTTCTCACTAGGCTTAGTTTCATAGGTAAGGATGGAGTTCTAGTAGTAATAAGACCAATGATGATTTACTCAATAGGGAAGGGGTTCATTTTATTCCCTAGTGGTGCATATGGCTTTCCAGGAAGTTCCGGTTCCAAAAAAATCACTCTGATTTCACTTCAGGTGATTTGAGCCATTCCATTCACATTCAATATTCAAGTAGCTCTATCCACCTTGCCACCATGACCTTTATTAAGTTAATTTTCTCCATTTTCAAGATTTTTTATTCTTCATAGACAAGAAAATATTTGTTTCATATAATTCTACTTCCTTGGTTTGTTAATTAATTCAAACGTCATGCAATCATTGTAAACTTGTTCTTTATATCAAACATATATGCTCTAAAGAGTGATATTATGAAGGTGTATGTAGTTGTTTGTTATAGGAGAAAATAATCAAAATAATGCTTTGCATATCCGTCATGTCTCATTCACCCCAGATTTAGTGTGTACTGATTGCAACGGCAAAAAGTTATTTTTTGTGTTATGGCATACTTTCTCATGTGGAAGGACCTTAAATGAGCATTTACAAGAAAAGTTTTTATTTTGCAGTTATATGAACCAGCCTTACAGAGAGTACGGCTGAGTGAGAGTTCACCAAATTATTCCGTATTGATGTTAGAACTTTCTCCGTGACGACCTTCGTTTTAATGCCCGTGGACTGGCTGGCTGCCTAACAAAACGAACGTTTGGTGACCTTGAAATAAAGAGCTCATTCTTCGAATGAATTAAAAAGAGTCCGTTATACGCTCGTGTCACTACTTGGCAACGACCACCGACAAGGTTTTGCTTCCCGTGTTCAGCCAAAAACTTAGCGTGTGACCTTTCTCCTTTGTATCAATAATGCTTAATCGTGAGAAAGGTGGGTAGAGCAGCAAGGCTAACCTTGTTATAATTTGCCTTGTCCTTGTCCCCGAGATCAAAAATCGATCTGCCCATTGTTTCCCGTAAAGCGACCCATCCCTTGTGACAAATTGATCCCGACAAAGGAGGCGCGAAGTGATGGTTGACCAGCATGCGATCGCCTTTCCTTCGAGAGAAATTTCCGCTTCCTTCTTCCTTGGGGACCACGGGTTGGGTCAGTCTTACGCGCGGAATGTCATTGTTTTCCTATGCAAGAGGTAGACGCTTCCGAGCTTTCACCTTCGCGTCACCAATCTACGGGACGGGACGCTCGTGTCATCTGAAATGTTGTTCGTGTGTGAAGTCGACTCTAGGAAGAGTTCTTTTTAAAAAGGGAAAGTCTCGTACTGACATCCAATCGACCTACTTCGAAGCCTCCGCCTCCCATTTTTAACTCGATGGTGAAATGCCGCATTCCAGCTTTATTTTGGCTCGCTTTATGTTATGTCGCAAAGGTCGCTCAAAAATATAATGCACCGCTGTGTGAAATAGAGCGCCGCAGTGATAGGAAACCCTTGTGAATGTATGACTTGCTTCCAAAATGGAGGAACTTTAACGAATGCACTACTTTGGCTCTGTTAGCAAATCATTGTTTTAGGCTTCATCGTTGCCTCAGTGAGACGAGTACAAGTTTCGTCATCTCGGTGTACGTCCTGAAAATAAAATTAACTGAGGAAGCCATTACTTGGTGGAACCTAAAAAAATTTCTGAAAACTATGGTGTATTCCATAAGCAATAATGGTAACGATTGTATAATGATTTTTTCGAGAGGAAATATGTTTCATCTTTTATTTTTATATGGATTTATGTATCGGTTCGACCATGTGCGCATTAAAGTCTAGGGGAATTGGTGGGAGTAGCAGTGGGAAAGGAAGGAGTTGTCCTTGTCCTTCTCCCAGGCTCATGTTATTGATTATTAATTCTGCTTTTGGCGGAAATATTAGTTTGCTACCATTCGGGGGATATTTAATGGAAGATTCATTCGTCATATGCACCACTTGAAGGGAGCGTATTCTTTTTTCTCTGGTAAATAATGAAAATACATTGCTGGCATTGGTCATAAGAAGTTGTTCATATGGGAGAAAATGTGAATTCTGTGGTCGATGATGGGTTCATTTAAAAAATCTCCTGTGCATGAGATTCATGTCTTACGCTAAACTCGCCTTCCATAGGAACTGTTTCTTACGTTCGCCTTGACTTTGCCGTCACTGTTTCTCAAAGAAGCCATTCGTCGAAGAATATGACGTGTTTCAACGGCGAGATGCGGTAACATTAGGATTAGTGTCAGCTGAGATTATATAATGCCGTTCACGTGGAAAGGGCTGCAATTTTAATGCCATTTGTTCTTTCTTGAATCAGCCAGGGGGTTGTTACCCTCCCACCCATCGACTCAGTGGCTGTAACAGCAATAAGTCTTTCTAAATGAGCGGTGCTTACTTTTAGGAATTATTATATAAGTAATTATCAAGGAGTTAATAAATGCCTTCATCGTAATTTTTTCAATTGATCTTTTTCCAGGGTAACGCCTTTCATATGATTCTTAAATATTGTGTATGTATTATGTCGTGTGGGATGTACTTTTGAAAATGAGATCCATTCTTCTCATTTAATGCATAATATTCCACGGGAGACTTCCGCTCTTCACGACTTGGCAGTTCCGGTTTGCGGCTAGGAATCCTCACCTTGATATTTATTTCCTCTTTTTCCATCCCTAGATTGCCCCCATCTCCCGCAGGAGTCCTTCCAGGCTCTCGCCATTAGTCCTTCGTTTGTAGTAACTGTGTCTAGGCCGTTTTGCTTAGACACAACCTCATTCCTCCGCCTCCCATCGCTTCCATACTTCCACCGTATGTCAAATGTACCTCTAACTTGGACCCTTCATTGCCATGCTCTTGGCGAACGTTCCTAGGTTTTTCAGGTGGCTCAAGGGCTGTGTCAGCAAGGTTAAGCCAGTCGTTTTCTCTTTTTTTCATTATATTCTTATCACTTCCTTGTCTTCGCTCGATGCGTGACTTCAAGAGCCGCACGTTTACCGTGATTCCTTAGGAAATTTTTAGGAAACGGGGCTTAAGGCAGACATAATTTCAGGTATCTGGTGGGACATGGAAGTCTTGAAATTTTTTTCCTGGAAATATTTTAGCTTGACTTAAGGGAAGTGTGGTTTTCGTCATACTTATCAAAGAAACTTTCCCTTCTGATTCCTTGGCTTATCTTCGTGTTTTCTCTATTCTTGTTGATTTCCTCATCCGATACACATTTCCATCACCACTCTTGGAACTCTTCGGGTGCACTAGTATAGAAGATTCTACGTCTGTACTATACGTTCCGTAAAAGTGAAGAAAATCTCCGGAATTTTTGGCGGTCTTACAGCGATTACCCTCACGGAACAGCGAGAGCATAGGCAAGGCCTTCAAATGAAACGTGTAGGCTATGACGGCAAGGATAATTGGCGTGGGGTTGCTCTGTACTCAAGCGTGCCTTCTGGTTCCCTGATTAAGTAGGGCTTTAGGCGACTCGTGCCGAGTGCCTCGATAGTTTTATCTTGTTTTTTTTTTACTTTCAGCGCACCTCTTGGCTCTCAATGGGCGCCACGGACTAGCATTTTACCCCGTCGTTATCAAAATACGAAACCCCCCGTCGTCTCCCGGACGACGAGCTGTGGGATTTGTTGATCTCATGTGGACGCTTTTCCTGTTTATCAGTTGAGCTTTCGACGGAGGTTCAGTTAAAATTCCCGACAAAGCCAGCTTCCTAATCCAGGCAAACTTACTTCGCTTGTTTTAGATCCCGAGACTTTTTTAGAAAAGCATGTGACTCCTAACTCCACAGACGAGGCCTGCCAAGCGAAGGGGTGAGAGGAGAGAGAGGAGAGAAGTATATTCATCCAGCCAACGACCGGGTTGTCGACTGTTGTGTGCTAGAAGGCTGCCACTCATTGATTTGTCCTTGCGGCTTCGCAATAAATTTCCATTGAGCTGAATGTGACAAGGATTCACCAGCGTGGTCGGCTGTAATATAGACCTGGGGTGACCATTTTTACGCACGGCGACGATTTTACGTACGCATGCACATGCATGGTGCGGGTGTCGCTTGTATTTCTCGAAGGGTTGTGCACTTCAGAAATGAATACATATTAGTTCATTATACAGTGTGCTATCGTATTCCATGTTGCAAGTCTATGGTAGAACGGGATACCTGACACATCCGCAAAATTTTAACTTTTGCAGCAGGGTCGCAAAGATGGGCATTTGGCACAACTGTCTTTTTCTTATTTTATTAAAGCGTGAAACCTAAATTTTGATCGAAGAGTCAAAAAACGGGATTCTAGCCCGCGACCTTTGGGTTAGCCTGCGAGCGCGCTACCCCCAGGCTAACCCGGTCGGCTCAACAAGAACTCCTCACGGGGTACAACCTTCATGAACTGGTGAGGCATGAGCTTTCCGATGACCTCCAGAGCTGTGCTGGCGGAAATAAAGGTTATTGCTCCCGCCAGTTACCCATCCTAGGTAGATCGGAGGGTAGAAGCGAGACTAAAAGTAGTTCATACAGTGTCTGTCCCTCGGAGAGGTGGTTGTCAGGGTTCCTGGTCCCTGGTGGTGTGTGATTGTGTCACGTAGAAAGCTAGGGAGCACCACCTTGATTATAACAATAATTGGGAACTTCTTAAGGCAGCACTCTTTTTAAGCAATAAAGGGACATGAGGGGGAGAGGATAAGGATGTAATGCAATAAATGAAAATAAAATTAAGACAAGCAATAAACCTGGAACTGTCTTTTCTTGCTTTCCTGTAAAAGACATGTAAGTACAGATAACTTGTCCCTAGTTAATTGTTTTAATTTTATCATCATTTGTATGACTTCTTCCTGCTCTCCTCCATCTTGTCCCTCTGTTGTCCAAAAAGAGTACTGCCTTAGGAGTGTCTCAATTATCGAATGGTTTGGTGTTTTCCCGGCGTATTGATTGAGTGAAGTTCTCTCGGGTTCTCCGCCAGGTCAGGTCGTTTGCAGTCGACGTGACGTTTCGAAGGTGAACTCTGACATCGTCTTTAAGTGTGTTAATGACGATGGCGGAGTTCGCCTTCGAAACGTCGGCTGCAAGCGACCTGACCTGGTGGAGAACTCGAGAGAACTTCGTCCCAATTATTGTTTGACTGGCCGTCGGTTAACTTTCTTCTCCTTTTTTAAATTCACCTCGATTGTCTCTGACAAGAAAAATGTTACTTCAAAGAGCGTTGATTAACGGGTAGTATTTCCATCGTGTAATTAAATAGGGAGAATTTCTTGGTGGAAATAATATTTTATGATTAGTTTTGACAAATTCAAATTTTCTCATTAACTATATCCTGCTGCCCACATCCTTCTACAAATGTATCAAACTTCTTTTCTGTCTCTCGTTTTGAGATGTCACAAAAATAATGAAAGACTGAGTTTTATTTCTCTTTATTGATAAGCATTACTTTTTCTCTCCTTTCTAAATATTCACAATGTAGTCAGTTTCGATAATTTGGTGAATGATTGTAGAGTTAAGTATGACAGAGAAACGCGTAGTACGAAATAAAATTCTGTGGAAAAGTACGGTATATATTCATTTGGTAATCATGGGTATCTTTTATATTGTTACGTTACAGTTGCTTCATATTTCATCACTTCTCTTAAGTTTCCATGTTAGGAATAAATATACTTTGTACTTTTCCACAGATTTACTTACAAAGTATATTTATTCCTAACATGGATTTATACAACTTTCACGAAGTGAAGCCTGATACCGTTTATTAAATTCTCTTAGTGTCTTATTTTACAAACCCTATATAAGGTGGTCTTATAAAACCCTTGAAAGTGTGTTTTCATTTGAGACGTAGTAAATCGCCTTTTTCATATCGATTGGTGACGTCGAAAGGCCTTGCCCTTGAAGTCCAAGGAGACTTTTAGACTTTGAAATGGCAAGACAGCAGCCTTATCTGTGATAAGGCTCTCACAGATTTTGTAAGGCGATAGTATTTCACCTGTTTTCACATTTACGCCTTCATCGCACATATTAAAATGACCATCCTTCGGATTCCTTATCATTCTAAACAATTTTAGTTTTGATACTTAGTACGTTTCCACAAAAAAATTAACAGAGAAGGACCAGTTAAGACGATAATCGTCATCATATGGTGACATTTATCGTCGAAATCCGTCGTGCTCTGTTTAATTTGCTTGTGGAAAATATACTAAGTATCGAAACTGACATTTTTTTTTACCATGGAATCCTACCAAGTGACGGCGTCCTCGGTGAATCTTATCATTCTCTTTTATTAGCAGTATAAAACGCAATGGAGAGAGTTGAGGGAATTGAAAACATCCTAAATTCCATAAATTAATGCAATGAAACTTGATGTATTTTTATAGGTCGTAAAAGCCTCAATACTTTTGCAATTCTCCGGAAAGACTAACCCTATAATGACGTAGTAGTTTAATTGGTATAAGTACCCGCGTATGTTATATGATTGCATATTTGGACTACTGTTTAATTCAGACGAGGATTTCATTCACTGGTAGTCCTGCACTGCCGCATTTGGTTTCGACGCGAGTGAAGTAGAATATTGCATAATTCCGCGAGGCGTCTCGACCGGTGAACCTATAAAGATTCCTCCGTCGGGTGGTTTGTTTACGTTCTCTCCTCTTTGGCGAGTGCGTCATCACTGACGCCCCCGTGCGAACTCGTCGTCTCCCCCGACCATCCCCTCCCCGCTCTCTGTCTCTCTCACATGTGACCTCTGAGACATGATAATTGAAGCGAAGTAACCGGATATACGTCCTGTTCTGTAGAGTGCCGAGTAAGGACGGAACCACAGAGACTCGGAAGCCATCCGAGTGTCACATGTACTGGGAAACGTCTAAATGTCACTCATAAGAATTATTTTGCAGAAAGTGAAGTCTGGGCTAATGCAATTGAATACATTAATTTAACGGGCAGTATTCAATTCTCTCTGGTTTTTAGTCACGAATGCTCGTTTGCTTTATTTTTTTTAACCAATGCCATGTACAGTTTGTAGAAACTATAAGAAAATGTTAATCGTGTATAAAAATAAATATGCCCAGGAATAGAAATTAACTATTCAAAGCGTAATGTAAAATAGTAAAGTAATAATAGTAAACCCACAGAACGGTATCGGCCAATGCATTTGATTGCCTCCGACAAAAATAGGATGTGAATTTAAACATTTTATACACTTGATAATGGTGTAGTGCACCGAAACATGTCGAAATAAAGAAGAAGTTTTTTAAAGTGGAAATTGCAAATTTTGTAACTTATTTCTTAGATTAAACATTTTAGTTCGGCGCTTACTCTTCGCGATGTTTTAGCGATACCAATGTTTAAACAAGACATTAACCTAGGATTCTGTTGGTCCCAATGTGTTTTTTATAGTTGCGGATTGTTTGGGTGCGTTCGCGGCAATGAAGGTTACCTATTTTTATTCGGAAGGCCACAGGACCTATTCAGCCACGGTCAGCTCCAAGACCTCTCTCTGCTTTAACTAAGAGCAAGCCTTAAAGTTTTCCCTCACAGTTAAGTTTTCGTCCTAACTGGAAGATAGGTATTGATTCATTTGCTCTGAAGCCGCCGGTGTGCGTTGCGCGGTACGCGAATTTCAAGGAAGAATTACCCTGTTTCTAAATGTTTCCTGTAATTAAATTTTATTAAAATATTGGTTGACAGGTGTCTGTTCTCGGAGATATTTATATGTTTTTAATCGATTTGAATAGTTAACTGCCTACTACTGCGGAGATCTAGGGGAGCGTAGATTATTCGCAGAATTTAGTGCAGTATATCACGATACCTGGACAGACACACTGTGATCATAAGCTCACAGGGACTTGCATTTTGAGGTTTAGATTTACAAAAACCCAGAAAGAATGCTTCATTTACGATGACTGGATACTAAAAGTGTGAACTTGAAATGATCATGTATGTTAACATTCCACCTAGCCGAAGGTAACTACATAGTTGGTATTTCACTGTTTAAAACATGTCTGTGACGTGGAAACTATTTTCGTTTAACGCTTAAATTGTTTTTGTGTACATAATGTATCTCATACCCTATCACTTTGGAAGATCTTACATGTTTAAAAAAATATAATTGCTAATTGATTTTGTACCCGCATGACATGCATTTTCTTCTGTAATTGAAATATTTTCATGTAAATAGTTTATCTGAATGTGAATTATATCTAATATATGCATGTGGGAGTGCATGCCTGGTAGTGGCTCACTCACCCCATCCCACACGTCCTTGCGGCGTTTTGCAGGGTATTTCGCAGACGTAGACGAAGGTGTTTTTCATCGGATACTGTATAGGTAGGTTCAATGACACTTGCATCGATCAAAATCATATTTTCTTAAACCAAATGGCTACCAATGCAAAGTAATACCTCTGACTGGGTCGTGAGAATGATCGATTAATGAAAGTCGGTCCATGAAGGAAATTTCATAATATTTTCAGTATCAGAAAATTAACGGCTTAATTTATTGCGTAGTTTCAGGCGTGATGCGGTGGAATTGAAACATAATTATCACAAAAAGAGATCACTTTTCCGCTAGCTAAAATATTTATTTTGTCGGACGGTTTCGATGTAAACCTGATGATGACGAAATATGTACATCAAAACCAGCCGAGAAAATAAATATTTTTGCTGGTGGAACAGCGCTATCTCTTTGTGAATACAACGGCTTAATAGTAATTCTTATGTCAGCTAATAGAATACCAGCCGATATAACCTGGACTCAGTTTTGCAAAACTTTGTACATTTAATATGTGCTATCAGATGTTTATGTCTTGCACTTTTGTAATCCTTGTTGGAGGGAATCAAATAATTGTATCAGCATGCATATACGTAACAAACATGCTATTGGCAGTTTACGGGGCGCGTCATTCTTATAAAATATAAATAAGAAGGGCCCGAATGCAGATCCTGGCAGTACTCCACATTTGACGTCTGCTTGATTTGATAAATTTCGTTTGCAGTATGTTTGCTCATATCTACTTGTGAAATAGCAGGAAAAAGTACTCAGTGTCATACCTCTAGTCTTATCTAGCTTCCTCGTTAAAATGTGATGTAATACCATATCAAAAGCTTTTAAGTATTGCATTTTCACTAAGGAGAGAGTAATGAATGCTGCAGTTCCTGAAGCCATACCCAGTGTTGGAAATCTGGCAGGGGATCGCCTGAATGTCACGGTCGTCTTGGCAGAAACATGAAGGCCAGGAACAATGGTCCTGTAGTAAGCTTCATTAGACTATTCAGCTATGAAAATGACCGTGTTACGATTCTATTTGGGATTGTTTTCTAAATGCACATTATTCCCCGTATAGCCCATTGATATAATCAATTCAAATTCGATTCATTTTCATTGGTGTCGTAATCGCCATGGCCATCTGGCTATACACCAAATTAATCGATACGAGTTTGATGTATGTTCAAGATAGCAATCCCTTTCGCAATCCGTTTTTGCCTTTTGGAAAGGTTTTCTCGTCACGTTCTATCCTTCAAAGGGTTGCATAGCTTCTTCTAACCTGTTATATGAATTACTTCTAATTGATACCAACTTTTAATGGTTAAACTATATTTATATAGCATTCAAAATCATTCTCCAGACCAATTTTCGGAATGTGCTTTAGCTGCTTCCGGTGACTATGATTCATTATTTTAAAACCTTCAATGTAGCCAAGGTAGTTGTTTCCACATGATCTTTTTCGAGACGTGGTACTGTGTTGCAGCTACTCTGATGCGTATCGACTTGTCATTACGAAGTTGACTTGGTATTCTGCTGTGCTAGAACCAGGCTGCGGTGACCTTCACGGATTTGCACGTGGGCAGATCCGCCGAATCGTATTGATTGAAGCGACAAGGTGTGACGCTTGTGCATAGGAAAGCTTGCTGTTCTCATCAGGGTAATATCGTATGTGTTTGGCATCTTTCTTACTACCTCTATATAAAGTATTTCGTTTTGGACGTTCATAATCATCACATTGGGTTAATTTTTAGTATATTTGTTAATAAAGCGTAAGGGTTTCTCGTAGGCAGTATTTAATTTCATATCAGACACCTTATTCTTTTGTGTAATCTGAAAAAAATAGATCTTAGGCTTGGTATCATTTCGCTGTGTTTAATCGAATCAGATAGTAAGTATTATATAATGTCGGAATTGCGCTTTAATTTAATGTTCCCCTATCTCTTTTTTGTGTCCTCACTTATCTTTGATCCATCCAAATATTTACGCGTTATTATTTAGGCATGTTTATGCAACTTCAAGTTATGCCGTTCTCGCTGAACTACGGCTTCAATAAGAAGCTTCCTCTACATCATCAACGCGTAACGGTTTTAATATCTAAATGGGACAGATGGATTGTACTCTCTTTGATAGATAGTTTACAAGTTTTTTTATTGCAACTGGTTTCAGAAAGTCATAACTTTTTGAACACGCACGTGACGGTTCGTAAATCGAATCGGGTATTCTTTTATTCTGGAGGCATCTTGGAGCCTCTTTTTCACCTACTTAACCCTTGTTTCCATGGTGTCACTGTTACACATTAGGCATACGGAATTCTGGGGAACTATAGAATTAGTTTGTAGCTAATCGAATGTTATGCTTAGAATATTTTTTTTCAATCAATCAGAGTGGCATAGACTAAAGATTACTACTAGTTTTCTTTAGTCCAAGGTTGTAGGTAGTTGTGTTAACTTGTTATTCTCCCAGGAAAGAAACCGATGTCTGTCTGAATTACGTAGTGACCGTAATTGAAAAGGTCCCAAATCCACGGATGTGGTCTAATTTATACTTTGGGGGTCTCGAATATAAATTTCAATCCCTCTTCTAATGCCGAATTGTATAAATATCGTAAGTATTAATTGTTAGCAGAAAGCGTAGCGTATAAATATACTTTGAAAGATCACCGTGGAGAAAAAGTCGACAGCCGTCATGAGAATCACCTCGGATACGAAGAGGCATATGATATGTTTACCTATAAGTAATTAGCTAGCTTTGGGTGGCAGCCTGCCAAATCGTGACACGAGGGTTCTCATGTGATGCTCGTGAGGTTTATGTCACGCCTTATGGGCTTTATACATTAGTGCCAAATTACTTCCTAAGTCGCCTCTCTTAAACGTGCATAGCGGTGAATTTAAATAGTCCATTTTTTATCGAATAATTATATTATGCATTCTTTGATAATGGAATTTTGTCACAATTTTCACAGTAGCGCCCATCTTTTGGAGGCATTGTAAAATGGATATGCGTAAGCCTAATATTGGATGCACCTTTCTTGATCCTCCTGGCTAATGGTTAGTTTTTCTTACTCCAAGTGAAAGAGATTTTTACTTTTAGCGATACCAGTGTAAGGGAACGTAATGTTGCACTTGCCTTTTTGTGGTTAGTAACCGTTTAGATGAAAATAACAGATGGAGTAATTAGCTCCGATCTCGAGTTATCAGAGCTTTCCCGCTGATTTGTTTATTAGGTCGGTACTACTGGTCTTCATGCCTCAGATCGAGTAAAGCTCTTAGTTGGTAAATTTCAGTTAGGTTTTCGTTGGAACCCATTTAAGGCGACTCGCGTCGTTTCGTTTCTTCAAATTTGTCTGAGGGGAACTTAGTGGTATGCTTGTTTTTATCCGAGTCACAGTTGATGCCGAGACTTGGTGGAATATTTTTATCTTCGCCTGGTACTTATCACATGTAAACATTTTCTCGAATATATTTGCCAATTCATTAGCATTATACGGTTAACTACGTCAAAATCGGTGAGGACTACACATCAAACTGTCTCCATTCAGCCTGCTTTTCACGTATACCTACATAAATGTGGACAGATTCTTAAACTGCTTCTTTTCGTGCAGTTTTTGGTGCATTTTAGTAGTATCTAACTCACTATTCGTGTGCAGTCTCGTTTTCATTTTTTCTCATTATTCCGTAGATATTACAGAGAAGATAATTTCGCCTTATACGCGGTCACGTGTGTTAATAATCACAAGTGGAGTAAGTTCGATTTACTTGTGTCAGTTTTATTGGGTTTATATGAACCGCTCACGCCATTTTCATAGATTTCTCCCCAAAATACGGTGAATTTCGGTTTTCATGTTCGCAGTTCGGGATATTTTTACCTTTTGGAGATATGCTTTTCATAAATAGCATTCTTCCATATTCTTTCCGTTTTATGGGATCAAAATTATGCGCGTGCTTATCAGATTAAGTGGCCCGTTAACGAGCGTGACCTTGCCAGCTTTTTTGCGAATGAATGACTTTTGATAAGTTTCTAATTTCTGAATGAGTTTTGGAAAAGGTTCGATGAAATACCATCATTTTTTTCTTTCAGGTAATTGATTTTCATCTACTTGATCTTATATTCGGGAGTAATTGCATATTGGCTAAATATTATAACGATTAATCATAGAAAATTTCAACGGGTAAGGTAAAAACCCCTATTTTTGTACAATAGCAATATTTATAGGTTAGAAATTGATTAAATACTGATCGTGATATATAATCTCGTACTTTCCCAGCGTATCGTGAATTCGGAATATCGCCGGGTGAGTCTGTCTCTACTACGTTAAAGGTACCCGGTGGAAGACCCGAGAGGAATTAATAAATACGATGGTGATGAAGTTTATTATTTAAAGAGGTTTTAGCTGTTCTAAAATTTAAATCGCAATTGAGTACCATTCATTCTGAGATACTGATCTACTCACATACATGACGAAATCCTTTTCAATTTAATCTCTGTGATTATCTCATGAGAACATTTGATTTTCAAATGTACGGATTGTTAAGTATCGTTGCACTAACGTAACGTGTTGAGCTGTTGCGACGTAATGTCAAACCCTATGATGAAATATTTCTCTGGATAATACCTGTTTTCAATGGCTCTTGCCAGACACATTATTGTGGAGGGTGTACTCATGGAGTTCCGAATAGGTTATGACTTTATTTTGGAAGAAAGTCAACTAATATATTTTTATATTCTTTTTAGTGGCAAAGGTGTTGCAGAAATAGCTTAGCATCCATCTGGAGTGGCTAGGGTAAAATTTAGCTTCTCTTAGTAATCTTTCCAAAGCCATTCATCATCACTGAAAAATGTTCTTTTTCATTTTCAAATACTTTTTTCTTTTATGACAAAATACTTTTTTTCTACCAGGGATTGTTAGTGCCGCGAATTACTTCCACTTACACCATTATCCTTCGAGTTCTTTAATAACAAAGAGCCCACGGTCCTCATCCTGTGGCACCATTTTATTTGCAGGCGATATTTTGATAATGGCTTGATGTCCACCCTTACACCCCAGTTGATTATTGTCGAGATAGTGGAGATGAACTATGTACGGTATTTCCATCTCTTCAGCTTTGCGTCATACGCATTCATTGATCTAGTCATAAACCTTTGTTCTTATCTACAAGTTGGAATCCCGTGAGATCGAATTTTCCGGAAGCGTCAAAGGCAACCAAATATGGCTTGCAGTGCTCTACTACTGCTGTGCACGAAGAGGATTATTGGATTTTCCCATCACACAGGGAAAAATCAGACATCTTTGGAGTGAGAGGGGTTTTGAGAAACGGGAGAAGACTAAAGTTCACTGTGGAGGCCGTCACCTTGTGGAAATCCATGATAGATTGATGGGTTTTTAAAATAACTTTTATATTTCCGCAAATAAAAAATTACAAAA
>WURS02472423.1:0-12970 GCA_011762765.2 Rhinocypha anisoptera
TGTTGCATTGCGACGAAACCCGGGTCGTATAGAGAAAAAATATATGTGGAATTTCAAAGTTGTGTCTCATTTAATCTCATTTCCTATCTCAATGTTGCTTTACTTTTCTTGTTTGCGAGCACATAGAATATTTTCGGAGAGATCTGATTGTTGCGACGTGTTCATTGTGACGCCAACCCACCAGCAGCAACAATGTCATACGTAGTCTGCAGTTTGCAGCAGCATAACCGATAGCGATCTGAATCCGTATCAGACCAGTCATTTACGTCTTTATAAATTTCTTTTCGGCGCATAGGCTTATTGTTATGGAAAAAACAGCTTTCGAAGAATGGTTTCAGCATTCTTTCATGCATGTTAATAGGTTCTTCACCGTCACTATTACAAAATAGATTCCCTCCACGCTGCTCTTCTACGGATCAAGTGTCTAAGGATGTCTTTGTTTTGGTCGGATTATGTCACAGTGTGCGCTAATACACAAATTTTTAACGCGTCTCTGAACCAAACAACGTGTTGCAGTGCATGTGTCTACCGACAGACTTTCTCTTCAAAATTCTTCATACCCACTTGAACAAACAATACTGCAGCATCATGGAAGTACGAAATGTGACTTTAAATGGTTCCAATTATTTAGTTTGTCCCACACTCGTGCATTGGGAAGCGACGGATATATATATATTTCACTTTTGGCTGCCGGACCGTTTCCGAGTGAAGCCAAGGGCGGCCGATCTGCTCTGGGGTTAACAATGCTTTGATCGTATGAAATGATTTCAGCCGGAACTAGGTGGAATGTTTCCACCATTAAGAATTAGACAATGACGACTACCTGATGGCGCCACGCTGTGGTGAAACCTAGGTCGTAGAAATTAAGTTTATTATGTTGCATTGCAGTGTTGTTATTTTTTAATTCAGTAAGTGCTTTGTTATTCACTGTCCCCTGAAAGGTCCCCAATGGTAAATTTTGTAACACATACCGTACGCGTACAGATAAATCGCACGGAATCTCTCCATCCTCGGATCGCTCGCCCTTATTCTCCCTTGAAACATTTCTCGCTTCCCTGGAGAACGCTCTACGAATATTTCTTTGGTTGATCTAGAGTTTAGGAATCCACGAGACGTGCACAAAACTTTCGCTCTCAACGAAAGGGATTCGCTCATTAATGCGCTTGCTTACAGCGCTTGAAAAATGATGTTCCACCTCGCTACTCAAGCGATAAGATCATTCGGATAATCTGAAGTCTCTCTTTGGCTAATCCACCCTCGGACAGGTTTCATTTGTCTGCTGCTCCGTCCACGTTGTCGATCCTATGCTGCCTCCCCTTTTACCTGTTCGTACGTATGTCCGTAAATATTTCTTTCCTCTTACTCTCCCTCGACCTTTCCCTCTATTAATCCTTCCATCGAAAAATGATTATTCAGAATCCCATTCAGTTCCATTTCCTCTTTCTTATAGCTCTACTAGTGCTTCTTCCTTCATTTATTCTATCCAGAATTTCTTTATTTTTTTGCTTTCAGTCCACAAAATCCTTTTTCATTAACCTGCATAACACTACACTCCGAATGAAACATTTTACAAAACCTTTTTTCGTAATTTGGCACTAGTTGCCTTGGTTGTTATCAGTTGGAAACTTCTAATATGAAAAACTAATTCTTCATTAGTAACACCAACAGCCCATGAACAACACCTGTATTTCATTATTTACTTTTTCAGTTCACATAATTATTTCCCGCCTTAAAGTAAAAAAAACAGTAATATATAACGACAAAGAAACTGTACAATAAATAGTTGTACGCCTATTTATGAACCACTCGAATCGCCTGAACAATTTAGGTTTTCTGTACACCGAATGACCGTTTATCTTTACGTACAGAATCTTCCCAGCCATTTTTTTGTTTATTTATTTACATTGTTTGTTTATTTATATTAATAGCCATTCACGTGTCAGCTTACGACCCATGAGCGGGAGGAAGCACGCTTTTCTGAAATCCTTGTAGTGGCGCATGGTTTTAGACGCCCTTCACACGATGCATCTGAAATCTAGTGTGTGGGCCACACAAAAGTGGCCTGGCATATGGCTACTAGACATGATGTGCAACCGACTACAACTGCTCCTCCTCCCCTCGGCATCACGCCTTTATCTTTCCCTTTTTTAAGGAGCTCACACACTTTTATGCGCCCTTTCGATGAAATACATCACACCTCATGTTTTCGGTCGCACAAAATGCTTGTTCTCGCTCGAAAAAGGGCAATCTTTTGTGGTGATTGAGACTTTTTATCTTTCATTTAGGGGACTGGGATCATTTCGAATGAATACCTCACGCTATGCTCACTCCGGTGGTTTACACCCTCACAGATTTTTACGGTCGCCCCCCCCTAATATGACGGTTCACGCCCGAGACTAAAAGATGGCCGTATCTTAACGTTGTTATTGTTGGAGAGGGGGCAGGGGGAGATGGGGGGTTTATTCGAGGCGACACGCCTTACCCCCATATGCCACAAGCGTGTTGCGCCCATATTCTACACACGCACACTCACAGTCGTGACCCCCTCTCTCCAGCCCCGAAATATATGCCTTTCTCATACTTTCTCCCAACACCTCTCACTTTTTTATTTTCTTTCTTTATTCGCTGTGAATTTTTCTCCACCCCTGCCACCCCCAAAACCCAGTCGTCTAGACCCCGCCCTCCCTCCGCTCCCAGAGAGGTACAAATTCCTCCCCCCTCCCTCGCTCTTCACATCCCCCCGCCAAATCTCCACTCCCCCGCCCCCTTTTCCCTTGGCGCATAACCCAATGCGGCGATCCTCCATTGAACACGATCAATCACTCGTAAAAACGGGAGGATTGTCGGTTGCAGTCGGGTTGCCGAGGATTTCATCGCCGGCCCTCCCACCTTATCTCCCACGGATATCTCACGGCGGGGGGGAAGCGGTCGTTACGGCCGACGAAACACCCCACCACTCTCTTCGACGGAACACGCGCCCTATTCGACGGACCAAGGGCCACATTCGACGGGTCGAAAGCTAGTTCGGCATTAAGCGTTCGCCGCCACATCGTAGGGGAAGTTGTTACTTCTTTCTTCCTTGGGCCATTTTGTGTTTCGCTCTGCTTTACTTTCCACTAAGGTATCCTGGCAGGGTGTGGGGGAGGGTGGCGGGGGCGGGGGGGACACCTTTCATCACCTGATCCCTTTTCAGCGCCCCTCGTTGTCTCTGGAGGAAATCGTAGGTTCCCCTTAATCGCGGTTCGCCACTTTCCCGATCTTTCCTTGTTTTCGAACGGCGATCGGCGCGGATGCCCTCAAGGAACCCCCACTCCTCTCCTTCCCGATTTTGCGGATTGTATGTGGCGTTCTCCTGGGGTACGGGGAGGAAGGGAGTGTCGTTAGCGGGTCGGTTATTCTCGGGATACGAGGAAATAGACGTTTCTCACTGCCGTCTCCTCTCGCTCGTTTGGAGAGTAAATGCGTCTCCTCCGGAAACGTGATTGATTGGTTGAAGGGTTGAGGGGAAGGGGGGGGTGGTTAGGTGGGCATGAGCACGACTGTTTTCCCACGGAGAACGTTTTTTTTTCTCTACGCGTCGGCGATCTCATCCACTGACCGAGTTTCAGAACGCTTTCGTCCCTGCGAGTTTTTTTTTCTTCGCGTTCTCTTTCACTCCTGAAGGTCTCTTAAAACTGTAATGAGGGAATCTCATTTTTCATCAAATCCTTTATTAGACGTAGATAGAACTCTCACTCGTCACCGACAACATGGATGAATTAACGAAACACGTGCGCGGATGAATCAAAAACTTTCGGACGGGAAGGTCGCCGGCGGTAGGTGTTCATTAAACATGTATAGGTATCATACTTGAATTATTGCCCAAATTTAGAGTTTAAGCCATGTAGCGGATTCATGTATTTCATTTTAACATAAGCATGCGTGCTCCCATAAAACCTAAATATGTACTAACTCGCTCTGGAGAAAATAAAGTGCTACCAATGACTCTAATCCTATGTATACCGTCTTATTTTTTATTATTATGTAGGTTATAAAAGAGTAAATCAGAGTATTGGTATGAAGAAAGTTTATTTATTATTTCATTTCATTATTATCGTCGAAACCAGTCGTGCTATGTAAATATTTTGGGAATATACTATGCATTGAAGTTAAAATTGCTTATTATGCAATTGCTCCAAGATCGGTCACCTCGGTTTATTCTTTTGTACTAACATTGGTTTGACTTCAGCTCTCCGCACTTTTCATCTATGTTCCAATTTACTCATTTCTGCTACATTCCTGTCTTGATTATGTGGTTTTTTTCAACTCATGCTAGAAATTCCTCATCATTTATCGCAATTAATTACTCCCTAGAAGTAGTATTTTCGTTTTATAGGATGCTTCAACGGCTGTGGCCATTTCGCACCTCTTCATGTCACAGAAAAAACCATTCTGGACAAACAAAACACCCATGCCCTGGCAGGGATTCGAACCCGCGACCTTTGGGTTAGTCGGCGAGCACGCTAGCCACCAGGTTAACCCGGTCGGCTAATCATTCCCTCAACATCTCATTCTCAGTCTCATCAAGTCCTCACGGATCAAAATTTCCGCCGTGAAAGTATCCTCTTTTCCGTAGGTTTTGCAATTAATTTAATGTTTTCGACAAAAATTCTACGTGCCTCTTCCGCCGTGAATCGATTGGCCTATTGTCTTTGCAGAACCATTACGTGCCAACGCCCGAACTAAATCTTTATTTTTCTGAGCTTTCTTTCCTTTTTGAACAATTTATTTTCTATTCAGCAAATTTTCTGTACGCTATGGGGGAAGAATAACTATCAAGTATTCCTTTCGCTTTACAATTGTTCAGGAAAATTTCGCAACGGGTCAATTTTGATACTTCGATCTGAGGACAATATTGTCTTTATCCTTGGCATACCTCTCTCTAAGTGGAGCAGCGTGTTGCCGTTGTATCAGGCATACCGATAACCTCAAGTATGACGAAAAGGTGAGGATCGGCGAGAAGTCGGATATCGAGATTGAGTGGGACTTCGTGAGCTTGGCCGGAAAATACCCCCCTGCGGTGCGTGTGTTTGTGAGTGAAAGGGTGTTGGGAAAACCATATCGCGCTTCTCGAACGTCATTTGTGTGTGAGCACAAGGAAAGTTTGGGCGTGGCGACCCCAAGTGGAACTCCCAAGTGTGCCGAGGGGGTGCGTTGTAAATTGAGCGGGTCTGCGCCGAATATTGTCATTCGTTGCATCATTTACTTATGTTTGTCGGAGATTAGGATCGCTCTCGTTAAAAAAAAAGAAACGATCTCTCCGGAGAAGTCACGATTCTCTTGACACAGACCGATTCATTTCATTACTAGAAAACCCCGTAGAGAACTTTAAAGGTTTGGATGAGAGATCGAAATTTAGGTCGAGTCCTCACGAAGAAATAGTCGATTTCAGTAACGTTAGAAACCAAACATCTCCACCTCCGTACCCACGCATTTTCGCTTCATTAGACCCTCATTAGGTCCGCTAAATTGATGAGATAAATATCACGAAGGTCATTTTACGAAATATCTTCTTTCTCCTTTATTGTTCCGTAATATTTGTAGGTAAATAGCTACATTACTTTTAAGTATTTTAAGTGGGATAAAAGACCTGAAATCTTTTCCAGATTTTTAGATATAGATTTCAGTGCAGTTTCTCGAGTTTTTCCTGATACGTAAAGTTCATTTATTAATTTCATATATTTAAGTATGTAAAATGAATCTAAATCATAGATTAGTCCAGATGGATACCCAGTATGGCAACTCTAATTTATTTGTCATTTGAAAGAAACCATCAGATTGGATATATGGGAAAAATCCTTATCGAAATTCAGATGACTTGCGATGGAAAATATGGTGACGATATTGTCAAGTGTACCCATCCAAGCTTGTGGAAAACTAATACTAGCTCTAATTAATTCTCGTTATTGGTAAAATCACAGATTCAAAATATCAAATATCTTGACAATAGAACATGTTCACTGGATAGATAAATATGTTAAATGCATGACCGAAGAATGGCGTAAGACAAATAAAATTAAGTACCAGCATAGATGATGTATCAGGATAAAGACAATAATGGACGAGAAAACGGAGACGCTAACGAATGCTATTATCTAATTTATTCGTACTTAACGTTGTAAAATTGTCTCGTGGATTAAAAATCTGAGTCGAGTTGGCAAATATACCTTCATTTTCCCCACAAAAAACACCTTCATACCTTAATCAATATGGATTATAGCTAAATCAAATACTTTCCGCCCAAAATAACACCTTCAGCACGAGTTGGAAGCTAAGCGACATTTCCCGTCGTAAAAGAAGACGCAGTTTTTCACTCGAAAATTTGATTTGAAATCAGCCTGCGTCTTACGGGCATAGGTGTTGCGAATAGCTGAACCGTATTCAAATATTTTCACTGCAGAAGAAAAGAATTCCCATTACATTTGATATCGTCTCTTCGATGATGAACAACCTTCGTATTATAGCCGTTAATTTTGGAAAGTTTGAAATTGCATTTTATAAAACGTATTATCTTGTCATACGCTGTATATACTCTACATATAATATCAAATTTTCTTCCCCTAACATCCAACCCGAAATATCAGAGTGCGTATTGTTGGAGTGTGCGACCCGTCGGCCGAGAAATACGGTATATCGATGTCGACTGAAAATATCGAATGAATGTCGAATCGCTTGTTGCATCGAGCCACGGACTGCCTTCAAACATTTGGCTTTGCCTCCCATTCTTTCTCAATCCCTCTACCCGGCCTCCCGCCTCCGCCACTTCCACTCAACCCCACAACCCCCTCTCCTCACCTCCCACCCACCTCCCCTCTCTCGCACAGTGTGACTGTGTTTCACGTCGGTTATTGTTTTTTTTTGTTTTTTATTTTTTATTTATTTTTTATTTTATTTTTTTTTTGTTTTTTTTTAAATTTTTTTTTGTCACCCTCCCGTCTCTCCAAGCCTTTTCTTATTTCCCCGCGTCATTTTCCACTCCGCGCGCTTATCTCCGCCGGCTGTGTTCGTCTCCCCCCCCACTTTCGCGTCTCCTTCCCCCGTCCTTTCTCGCAACATCGTCTCGCCGAGAAGTCGGGATCGCGCGCCTTTTTGTTTTATCCCCTTCTTAATGCTCCTAGTGTCCCTCCGATGCTCTTTGTGCCCCGTCTTTTCTCCTCTCTCTCTCTCCAGTCTTGACCTTTTGTTGTCCGGATGAGCGGTTCGTCTGAGACTTCGGTAATCTCCTCCTCCTCGTCGCCGCCCGCATCGCCCTTCCAGCCGCCACCCCTGTCCGCGGCCGCCGCGCTCTTCCACACCTCGGCCGCACCCAACCCCACGTCCATCCTGTACTCGAACCCGGCTGCGGCCATGGAGCAGCTGAGGAGACCCGTGTCGGTCATCTTCTAAGGGGACTCCGACGGCCGAGGCGGCGGGGCGAGGGGACTTCGACGCCCGCATGTCACGGGAGGCGTTTCGGCAAAAGTATCTGCGCCGCGTTCATTGATTCATTTTCCGGCTGACGGTGCCACGTCCTGAAACCGGCATCGGCATCCTGAAATCCAGTACCGCTTGACCTCGTTCTTCGCCGAAGACCAAAGAGGAGAAACGGTGGCGGGTCCTTCGTGGAAGGGTGCCGAGTGGATATGGGACGCGTCTGTGTGTGTGAGGGAGCATTCGCGATGCGCATCGCAAGTGCAGAGACGGTCGATGGAAATGACAGGCGTGTTGTGTGAACGATAAGTTTATTTCGGTTGATTCTGTTATTCAGTTCATGTGATACAAGAAGGAATAAACCTGTGTACGTAAATGTAAATAGATTCCCCGTGCGAGGACAGTTTCATTTTTTTCCTCCGCTGATGGATAGGAAACGGCTTGACTGTCGGCGTTTGGTGTTGAAAGTACATTTAATCTATATATCTCTTACTCAAAAATAATAAACTCCTTTGCAGATAATTAGCATCCAAGGTCTAAGAATCAAGAGTAGTTTTTAGGTACTCACATAGCCAGTTTCTCAGTATGTCATACCTTCGAGTATTTAGGATTGCCACTTGATTGAATGTAGTGAGAGGGTGATAATAGGAGAAAGTTTTATTTTCTGGAAAGGATTACGTGTTCAACCTTGGAATCCCATTATATTTATTGCGTTCCTTGTGGGATTTGATTATTCCATATTCATTAGCCCTCTCTGCCAGAGTTTGTGATTATTTGGGAGGCACGTTTATTATTTCGAAATTTTAATAAAAGTATATATTGTTTTGCTTTCCACCAAGTCTTTCTAATGTCTTTCTGTAACTACAGAGGATCCTAAGAAATAATTCTAGTGAATCAGTGGCAATCCTATGCAAGAGTGCACAAGAATTCCTTTCATTTCTAATGTAACATATTGTAGATGACTTTACCTCTCGTGTCGACCCACAGTGTGTGTATGCAACTCGTGAGTGTATATTCGCAGCTGTGTATTCGCAAATGAGGACATGCTGCATATTAATTGTGATACGTGATCACCCCCATTCGTTGATAGTTTACCTCATTATCAATGTCTGCATGTTATTTAAAGGCCATGATACTACAAGTAGGACAAGTGTTTTTTTTAATGGAACGTTCTATACAATCCTGTAAATGCAACCCATAATGCTTTGCGCGCTCTCTATCTTCATCATATTTGCCATCAACAATGTCTCTCATTCATATTTTTTGTATCTCATTGTGTGTATAAATATTGTACAGTTTGTTATTTTTAAAGGTAATAATGAATACAGTTGTGATATCTAAGCCGATATGGAATGTATAGAATTGTGAATGTTTTTTTGAATCCATAGATAGAGATGTGTAAAATACACTACCTTCGCTATTAATTTCTTTTTATTCTATTGTACCCCTACATTAATTTAGTGTTTTTTTCCAGATCCTTGGAGACGGCACTTTATTAAAGAAACAGGATGTGCTTTTAATATTCAGAAGATGAAAGATGCTAGGCTAGCTAAGAAGTATGGTCTCGGAAAATTCTCGAGTCTTTCGCTAATGACTTGTTGAGGGTTTGACCGATTTCCATTTTGGAAAATTACATAATATACTGCCCGGAACTTGCCAGGATGTTTTCGGGATGAAAAAGATACACGACAGACCTCCTTAAAACTTATCGTAGTTGTTCAATATACTTTCCGGTTGAAAATCCATAGGCAATTATGCGCAAACAGTGAAGCAGATCTGAAGAAAAATTTCCATGCCAAAAGAATTGGTATTGCTAATGGTGTATAAGTAAAATGCTATCTGCTATAAAGATGAATTTTTCATAAATATATGCATATTCTTATTCTACCCTGACTAGCTTCGTTCCATAAGGCAAGGAGGTCAGTTGGATTAACTGTAGCTGATTGGGTACGAGTTGCCATTGGTCAAAGAGAGCATTTGGTGGGGCCAGATGATGCGATAGGATTTTTGTTTAAGATTCTCGCTCACTACAGGTTCAAAAATAAATTCACAGTATATTAAGGGGTCCTATAAACAATCATCAGTTAGGTTAAGGGTGTATGTTACATTGCTTTTATCCTGTTCTGATAATGATGGAGGGAGTTGCTTTGTAAAATGAACTTCATTTTTAGAATTAATACTGAATTGAGCCTTATTGTTTGTTGGACTAGATGCATAACTTAAAAGATATTTTCTGGGAAGCTGTAGCGCATCATACGGAGGTGGTTGCGCAATTAAATATTACGCACATAGTAAAAGGGTTCGTTGGAAATATATGTTGAACATTGCACGTTCGCTGTGATTAAGGTATTATTTCTTTTCATAAAAGGAACATAGTACAATTGATGATTATTTATCTGTGCTGGATCCTACACTTATTATCTGTTCCAATTTTTGTTCATCGCTGTTACCGTTTACCTGCCCACACTCTCAATTCTTATTCCATAGGCTTTCTGAATGAATCCTTCATTGAGCTTGTTTGCGAAAGAGAAATCCGTATTTCAGAAAATTCTCATCAGCCGACTCTAGGGGAAAGTAGATGTATGACGTGACATTTTGTATCCAACTGTTCGGCAGTCCCTCCCTGATTTGATCGTGACGTGATCTGATCTACCGTGGTATGTCCGGGCCTGTAATATTTTTCGACTTCTTCGCTCAGGTGATCATAAAATCTGCATAACAAACCTGCGCTAAAAAAAGTTCCTCATCTAATTTCTCCAATAAGTTACACCGTGGTTTACCCTAGGGTGCGTGGTAGGGGGGAAGGACATCATGGTTTGTATCTTAATCATCCTAAGGGTACTTAGGTTTTAGAAATATATTAATTTATCTTAGTGGTTGCTTTCGTGAATTGTCCAAGTGGGGAATAAATCCCTGAAATCTGTTAGTTTGGGCATCTTAACTTTTCTTAATTATAACATTAAATTTTTGTGATCGGACCGTCGAATATAGGTTGTGTTATGACTTGATCATCACTAATGAATTCAGCCTTTCTGAGTTTTGTTGGAAAAATTTTATCTAGCCCCAAATGTTCTCTCCCAACGAAGTAAATTAACCATCGCTGTGACGCACATTCGTAAGAAATTTTTCAGCCTTGCGACAAACTGTCTCGAATGTATTGAACGAGGCTATTTTCAGATTCATTTCACGTGGTTTGATTTCATCTTAAGAGGTTGCACCTCTTCAAAACACCCTCCCATCGGTAGAGGGTGTGACAGTGGGTGATTATTCGGCCCTAGTCATGTACTAAACTAGCTAAATTACTTAATTCAACTTATCACCAAACCCGGAGAAAGACGTTAAATAGGTAAGTTTCGAAATCTCTCTCTTCTTGGCGACGACATTCCAAATCTCTTTATTCAAGAAAAAAGTTTTCAATTTTTATTTCCCATCATCTATAACGATATACCGTCAAAGCTGTTGCGAATGTCGGAAAAGTTTTGTCGATTGGAGCTGTGATAAATTCCTGCTGGAACAAGTTTCATCTTTTCACGCACGTTTAAATCGATTTTTAATATATTTAATAATGCATAAGAGTATATATGTCTTTGATATTTCCAACATAAATGCACAAGGAGTCATGGAGGGAAATGAAATAAACATCTTTGTGAAGAGATCAGGAGAATGTCTTATTCCGACGAGCCCACCCGCCTGCCTATCCTCTCCTGCCCCACCCACACCTTTTTCAGCTGCCGGAGGTGGTGATGGCGATTATTTTTTATTATTTGCCCAAAGGACCATGAATACTGTATACACTGTACCTGATGTAAGGCACGTCATATTTGTTCAAATAAAGAATGGCGAAAAATCAGTGAAAGAACTTACACAAATACAGAATTCGTTGTACTTCATACTCAGCAAATAAGTATACTAATCAATAACTTACCAGGTGCAGAATGGTAATAGCAATACACATACAATTGCCCCTATTTCCAGATACTCTTATACAATGCATAACATTTTGCATCGCAAATATTTCTCCATTTTTCTTTAAAAATCCTTTTATTTGCTTCATATCGTTTGGCAATCTATTATGCCTATAGACTTACACCCGTTTCTTTTTTTTCCATATTTTAAGGATTTTGCTCTAATGCTATCATAGTGCATATCTTTAGATGTTCTAGTAAGATGGTCATGGTAATTACAGATAAAACATCACCAAGGTTAGTTTTAACACGATTTATAGCGATACAAGTATACACACAGAGGAGTGAATCCTTGAAAACAGGCCTGGAAGGGGAGTCATATGATTTTCCAGCAATGATTCTAACGGCCCATTAAAAAAAATATTTTCAGAGATACGTTTATGGAACTCCAGAATAAAACACTGCACACTATATGAGAGTAAAATTATACTAAGCATTTATTCAATAGCACATATTTACTTGTAGTATGGCATAGTTGTCGATAAATGGAATATTATAAGACACCTGGAAATATTACACATCTGAACTTCTTCTACTTTTACGTACTACCCTGCAAGCCGCCGAAAGGGCTTGTGGCAGGGGGTGAAAGGGGTTTACCAAATGCTTACCGATTTAGCCAATTCCCGTCTTAGTATTAAGTCTCATTTTCTCGAAAGAAGGACTGAATTCAAAGACAAGAGTTAACTAAGTAGCGAAGCATTCAGTAACTTCAATGACAAACTTCAAAGTAGTAACACAAGACCATAAATGATAATAGTGATAGTCGAATTTCAAGTTATCCACGCTTGAGTATTCACAACTCATTGACAATGATAATATTTATTACTTATAATACTTATTTTAATAGGTACAAAGACAGCCCAAGCCCATTTATATCGTACGCACTTTTTAAATTCCTAATCCATTAAAACCTGATGATCTGATGGTGACGTTTGAGACCCGGGCCGTGTTCCCAAATTTTACTCTGGTATGTTTTGCATAAAATTTTATATGACTGAAATTAATCTTTGAACATTTACTAAACGCCAACAAGGCAACTGCTGAGAAAACATTTCATACTGTAGGGTTCAACGTTCAAAATAAATTTTCAATGAATGTCAGAATCACGACTAAAATTCCCTCAAACGTAAACCAACAAAAAATAAAGAAATCACGAACTTCAAAAGTAATATAAATTTGGTTTCTCACTGAAGAACGATACGTCTCACGGGTGCAAATTAATAAGTGACAAAATAAGCAACCAGATTTTAAGACGTTGGACGAATCCAAGAAACGAACGCGAATTGAACTAGGCACCATGAACCATTGAAACTTGATGGGATTCAAGAATAGATTTCGTCCCTTGAAGTAGAAAATTATGATAAATATCCTTTCCCCATTGACCGGATGACTATTTTATGCGTACTCACTCGTAGTAGTATTTTTGTTTATAGGGTACCTCGACGGCTATGGTCATTTCGCACCTCTTCAATACGTAGAAAAATCCATCTGGACAAACACAGCATCCATGCCCTGGGCGGGATTCGAACCCGCGACCTTTGGGTTAGCCGGCGAGC